>PVHY01006198.1:0-69122 GCA_004024945.1 Uropsilus gracilis
TCTTATTTACTGATACATGAATCTATTCTCTTTTCTGGCACTGTATGTGTTGGTCACTGATGTCTAGTGAGTGTTCCAACTTTGTCCCAAGCCACAGATCCTCTGGCTGTATTGTCCATCTGGGTTAACTTTCAGCTTATACTCCTAGGAGTAAAGCAAAGAACTTCGTCTAACTCCTTCTTGACCCAATCCATTCCAGTTATTATGGTTGTGCAACCATCCCAGGCTGGGCAGTTTCACTGTTTATTCAGGCAAACTGAAAAAGAACCTTGGATTCTTAGGCACATCTGTCATGCCTTTCATGCTGAAGCAGGGGACCAAATGCATTGGCAGACCAGCAGGCAGGGAAGCAAGCATGCAGCAACTGAGCCTCCTAGTTTCTGCAATCTCTGGCTTCTCCACCCTGCCATTTGTTATAGGTGCACATGCCCCATGCATGCATTTGTAAGCTCTTTTTGCAATAACACAATATATTGTGTAGGTAATGAAACCTGGGAGGAAAGCAGAGCTGCGGGTGGCAGCCCCAAAGGAGGTGGAAAAGTGCCTGAGTTATCCCATGTTCCTTACATTTATAAACTGTGTTCTTACAATAAAGTAAGCTAATAGAAGAAAGTGTTACTAAGAAACTCATAAGGGATAGAAAATATATTCATAGTACTAGATTCTTTTTATCAGTACTGAAATATAAATTGATCCACACTTTGAATGCATGTTTTTCAATGGTATTTTAAAGTCTCAGCATTATATAATGATTGTGGTAGTAATCAGTAAATATTTAAGACTGTAAACTGTGTTTCTGAAAAAATGTGGCTTGTCAAGCAAGTGGGACTCAAATGTCCGGGTAAGACATTTCATTATATTTGAAGAAATAACTAAGTTTATATAAAACATGCGAAGTGTTGAACTGAGTTCTAAGATATAATGGGGACTAAATAAAGCAAAGTTTCTGTTGGACTATAACAAAAATTAGTGGGAAAACAGAGGAATAAGTAGGTGATTTGACCCACTTTAGAAAAGTACCAGATGATTCCCATGTCATGTTTTGTCATTAGTGAAAGTGAATAAAGAAACTAAATGGATGAATTGTATATAATTTATTTTATAGAAAATCTCTATTTTTAAGAATAATATAACAAAACTGGATCTTCCCTCTATTCAGTGGTGATACAAATAACTTTATAGTTATTAATTAAAAATGCAATGATCAATTCTCCATGCATCAGACCTTGTGCCTAGGGCTGTGAATGGTGACTAAGACAGGCATGTCTGTCTTAATGGTGCTGATATCCTGCTTGGGAGAAAAAATTAAGGAGGCAACTACAATAATACCTTATGATCATGATAAATTCTGTGCAGTGCATATTAATCCTATGGGTGCATAAAGAATAAAGATGGTAAGACTTCTCTGCAAAAGTAGTTTTGAAATTGAGATCTGAAGAAAGACCTAACCCTGAAGAGGATTAAGGAAGCTTCAGTTAGGCAAAGCAAGCTAAGAGATTCTTAGTCAAAGACTTCACTATTCAGTGAAAAACAGTCATATTTACAGAGAGGGGATGCAACCTTGAAACTCCTCTCTAGATGAATCTGTAGAAGATCATTTCCTGATGTAGTAATAATTTTGAAGCATGTAATCATTAAATAGTCTTAATTATCAATTTTGCTTTTCACAGTACATATATTTCCACAAATAAAAGGAAAGGTTTTTTTCCTACATTAGAATTTCCTGTTATAAAAACTCCAAATACTTTGAAACATTGCATTATTTCATGTAGAAGTTTTAGCTTTAACTTCACTTTAAATTTACTATGCTTGATGATTTTCAGTTTTTTTATTCCTGTACAGCCTCTTTGCTCCTTATTACTCAAATAATATGAAACTCGAAATGCTCCATAATTTTTTTTTGATAATGTTATTTTTTTATTAATACAGATTGGCTATTTTGGTGCCAAAGAGGAAAGGAATAGAATTTAATGATGATTAAAATATGTATTAAAGACAAAAATATACAAAAGATATTATATGAGAAGATAATGTATGAACTAAAAACCAAATATTTATGTTATATAAAAAGTGTAATTTGGTGTTGATGCATATTTTTTGTTTAATTTAGAAGTCAGAAGGATAGGGTTTTTCCACTCATTAAGATGTGGTTAATTTCTGCACTTAACAATGAGAAATTTATTCTTTATGTTTTCTATACCAAATTCTTCATATCGCCCTTAAAAAACAGAAACAAAAATAAGCATTTTTATATGGCATAGAGGAGATTTATGGATGTTAATTCATTGTCTCAATTTTTACTATGCAGAAAAATTTTAAAAGATACTTGGAATCTTTGGTCTAAGATTTGGTCTAAGATTTTTGTCTAAGCTTAGAGGGCTATTTTTATATATAGTTTTGTTTCAAGAGGAAGCTTAAAAATAATAGTGAGTCAAGAACATTATTAAGTACTTACTATATTTTGAGCCTATTTTTAACCAGTTAATGTTATTCTAGCTTTTTAGGAAGATTTTGCTTCTCTTTTGGTGAAGTAAAAATTATCATGGAGAAGTATCCTAAACGGAAGAGGACTCATGATAATCCTGTAAAATACTGCAACTTTTAGCTTTCTGACTTGGTTGTTTGCAGAATTTTTGAGTAATCAAATTTATGGATCTTTGAATATATCTAAAAGAATTTGTACAAATAATTTCTAATTATTTAGGGCCACAGCAGAGGTAATACATTTTTGATCTGGTTCTTAGGGAATGGAGCTTGCAAAACCCAAGCTAATTTTGATAATGGTTGCTATATACCCAACTTCTTGTACACACTGTTTAAGAAGTGAGCCCCAAGGACTCATTTTGACTAAAATATGAATGAGACAGCTGCCTTGGGAGATTCTAATTTCAAGCCATGTGTAGCTAAACTTCTCAAATAGTTAAGTGAGACATCTGGTGACTCAAACTATAACGAACTTTTCTATTACAGAATTTTATATGCACTACAGTAATAAATCCGTTGTGTTAGCAAATGAGATTATGATTCAATACTTTTACTGAATAGCATTGTAAATGTTAGTTTATGCCTAACCTGAACTTGAAATGCATGAGTTCTTTTAGTATATTCACTTCTAGTCATTTCAGTATTTTTAAAAAGTTTAACAAGTGTACTGTATAGCATATACTGATTTTAGAAAATAATGTAACATTAAATGTCATTTTAGATGTTCCTCTTACATATCAAGCAGAAGGAAGTCGGCAAGCTCTGAAAGTTTATTTCTACATTGATAGCTATCATTTTGAGCAACTGCCTCAACGGTTGAAAAATGGAGGGGGTTTTAAAATTCATCCTGTTCTTTTTGCACAAGGTAAACTGCATTCATTTTTCTCCTTTGTTTTCTTAAATTATTATATAGTTTTCAACTTTTAAAAATAAATTTAATTATAACCATCATGGATTTTCCATTAAGTCAAAAATGCCCTTGTAGAACTAGTTAACATTTTTACTTCTGGTAATGTTATTAAAAAAAAGAATCACATATAGTTTAAATATTTTTCAAATGTGTATACTGTATTATGCATAGTAGAAAAATGGACATGAGTGGCTTAAATAAATAAAAATAAATTAATTTCAGCTTAAATGAATTATCCATTAAGATTGTATGATTAAAAATTTTTATCAGTGCAAAGTTAGATATTTATGGATGCAGATTACAATAAGGAATTGAGTCATGGTGTCATATTCTTACAGGTTATGTATGTATACTTATGTCTATAAAGTAATTTTCATACCATTAGGTGATTAAATTGATAGTGATTTTTTCATTTACTTTAGCATGGGTATTTACTTTAACATGGGTCAGAGAATTCTCTGTGAACTGGTTTTCAATGGGTGGTCCTGTGCCTCTCATTTCTGGGGTCCAAAATATTGCCTCCAAAGGATCAAAAGTCCTGATTATTCTGTAGTTTCTTCTGGTCTATAATTTTCTTTAAAAAAAAAAATAACCTCATGTTGTAGTCACAAGATATATCAGTTTTTTGAGTGTAACACAGAACAGTTCATTTGTATTTCTGTTGAGTTATCAAGAACTGCACTGGTCTTTCTGTGAAATGTTTATATTCTAAAACAAAATGAGAAGAGTGGAGGAGTAAAAGCAGTCTGTAACTGAAGAGCAGACAGGCACACAAGCATATGAAATGTAAATTCACTACCAAGGGAAAATTCTGCTCTGTACAACATACATATTATTTTAATTCTATATGATAGAATCCAGTTGTCATACTTTAAAAACTATGGCTGCTTCACATACACTGACAAGTTATATATTTGAACAGTGGAAACTTTAAGCAGAGATCTTAGGTGATACTAGACATTACTTTTATTTTGTATAGAAGATTGTAATTTATCAGTATACAAGAATCTATAATGAAAAGAAAAAACAACAATGACAAGAAACAGCAAAGTAGAACTTTGGAGCTTTTTGGAATTATTTAACCCAAAACATGAGAGAGATGATCTTCGAAGATGGAAAAGGATGTTGGCTGGCCAGGAATGTTAAACACAACAGGGCTTAACCAGGGCTTACAGTTGTTAAAACCTTGTCACTTCTTCATTTTCTCTTGTTTTTTAAAACCCTATATTTGAAATTATTATTGAGAAGACAGATGGCAATAAACATCTTTTCTAAAAAGATTATTATTATATGTTTGACACATCAGCCATAAATAGTTGAATATTCATACCCAGCAGCAAATGTGCACAGGAAAAAAAAAGTTTATTTTTCAAGTATTCACTATTTTACAGTTGTATCTAAAGCCAGTTTTGAAATAATATATATTACTTTAGTGAACACATAGCTTTTAAAATGTAACTTAAGTAAATGTTATAGCAGACATTAGATTTTACTATTTCCAGAACAATAAGCTATGAAAAATTATTCAAATAAACAAAATATTTTTGCCATTCAGGTCACCGATAGTAAAGAAGACTGGAAAAAGGTTTGTCTCATTAAAAATCTGTCAGTGATTTGGTGGTTTATTTAAAGGGGGTACAAGACTGCATCTACATTCATAGAACTCCCATGAGGAATTATTATTAGCTCTTAATAATATTCACTGGATTGAGAGAAGCACTAGAATTTCAGATGAAGCTTGATTAGAGATTTCTTATTTGGTTAATTGAAAGTGGTAAGTGAAAGAGATCCTAAACGGAGTTATTACTGGGATGAATTTCATTTGAAGATTTTAGGTTTGTTGGTAAATGTCTGCATGGGTGTTTGTGAGCAAATAAGAAACAGAAAAATTAGATTAATTTGAATAGCTCCTGGGAAAGTTATTAGTTAGCCCCCCTGAAGTCATTTATAGTACCATATAGTTAGAACAGGAACCAGTGGCCTTATTCCCATCTTTCCTGTCTGTATAAATCCTTGGAACAATCTAGTTCTACTTGATGGATCAGCCTAGACAAATGGAATGAGATATATTAAATCACAAATATCAGGGTGGGAGATGAACAGGATACCCTTTAGGGAACATTTATTGCTGGAGGCCAGAGTTGCAGGAAAACAGAAATCTAGGCAGACAGAAGGAAGATAGATCCTCTTGGGATCCCTTAGCTCTTTTTGGTATAAAGCAATAATGATCAGCAACTGAAAACAGAAGTGCAAAGTATATAGCAAGACCTCAAATAAGACTTGTTATTCCAAGTTCATCTGTTATAATGAGGGTGAAGGTAAAAGTTGATTCTTAGTCTGGGTCACATCTGTGTGGAGTTTGCCCATTCTCCCCAGGTCTGTGTGGGTTTTCTTCAGGTAATCCAGTTTCTTCCTCATCCCAAAATGTACAGATTAGGTAAATAACAAGGCTAACTTTTCCTGATTGGAGTGTTTTCCAGTATGGGAGTGGGAGGGTAGGTGGGCGGGCAGATGTGTGTACGTATGTGTGTGTGTGTGTGTGTGTGTGGTGCATATATAGTGCTTTATGTACACACACATGAAAAGCAACTTGTCCATGGCTGGACCCTGCGATAGGCTCCTGCCATCAGTGAAATTGAACTGGAATAAACAGGTGGGAAAAATAGGTGAATGACTGAAAAATTATTGCCTAATTTTAGAAGTGTTACAGGTCTTTATTTAGAAGTTTGGTGATGTTTTTATGACCAGAAATATTCTGTATGAACTTAACTCTTGTCGATGTCAATTACCCTGTGATAAAATTTGTTTTGTTACATGTAGTTTTAAGATTGCAGTTTCCAATGACCTATTGATGATGTTAAGTGAGAACTTACTGAGACATCAAGGTCACTTCCTTCCCCAACTTGTCACTGACTTGTTTTCATGCTGTCTCTCAGTGGGTGTATTACAGATTGCACATTAATATCTTGGGGGAGTTTTAAACAATACTTCTGTTTATTCCCCCCACCCCTCACCAAATCAATCAGGTCAGATTTTCTGGGAGATGGGGACCCCAAAATCAATAAATTTTAGAAGTTCTTGCGTGAGTCTAATGTCCATGGGACAAAAAAATATGGATTTTTATGGATTACAAAACACTGCCATCCAATTATCTTTAATTAGTTAATTTATTTCAGAATGTTTGACATCTATAGATTTGGGGGAGCTGGGTCTTTTAGATTCTGCAATGTTAGGTTATTAGGATGCAGCCTGCCCCTAAAAGCCTGCATACTTTACCTTGGGTGGTAAAGGTTTCTCCAGCCAAGGCTGTAGGTACTCTCCAGTCTAGAATGAAGGATGTGTTCTCACAGTCACATCAGCAATAAGCCTGTCATTTCTGTATGGTTAGAATGCTTGCACTCTCAGTCCATGCCTTTGTACAGACTGGCTGCTGAGCCTCCAAAGTTCTGATGGGTCTCTTTTCTGGGTTGAGAATTTAGAAGAAAATACTGCGTTGTTTTTTATTTATTTTTTTCAGAGACATATACACTACTAGATTAGCCTGCTTTATTCCCCAATCTTACATACTCTACATAAACTAATTCTGTTTTTTTTCAAAAATTAAAGTAGTATTGCATTTATATTACAGAATTACAATTTATGTAAGTTTCAGGTGTGTGTCATTAAAAATCAACATATCTCTATACTAAACTAAGTTCACCACTACATTCAGTTTTACCCCCACCTTGGTGTCCTCCCCTTTTACCCAGTTTGCTCACCCATCTTTCCTTCTGATAACCACTAATTGGCTTTATAGCTAAATGTTTATTTTTGTTTTATTTCATTAAATTGTCTTCTCTGTATACCACATGATTCAGTCATCTGGCACTTGTCTTTCTCCTTCTGGTTTATTTCATTAAACAAGATACTCTTTAGATACATGCATGTTGCTACAGATGGCAGAATTTCATCTCTTAATAGTTGAGTAGAATTCTGTTACATATATACCACATAATCTCTATCCTATCATTTGTTGACAGACACTTAAATTTGTTCCAATTATTCATTTCTATAAATAACATTTAACTTTACATTTAATTTTTATCAAGTTGTTTGATTCTTTGCTATTGAGTTTAATGAGTTCTTCATATATTTTGGATGATAACCCCTTATCAGACATATTATGTACAATTATCTTTTCCTCTTTAGTGGTGTCTTTAGATGACTTTCACTGTGCAGAGCTTTATGATTTGATGAGTCCCATTAGTTAATTTTTGTTTTTGTTTACTTTGCTGTTGGTGACTGATCCTCAATAACATCTTGAAGGCCAATGTCAAGGAGGTATCCTCTCTGTTTTAGAAGAAAATGTTACTGGGATCAGTTACTGACCTTGTTGCTGCAGCTGGTCTCAGAGCTGACAGATTATCATTTTCCCTTTGTTGTACATTGTAGAGTAGCCTCACTCACAGCCTGAAGCTCTGATGGTCTTGGTGACTAGTCTGTGGAATGATGGACACCATCAGCCCTCAAGGGCCTGATCCCCTAGTCTCTATGCTTTATTTGGGTCTGGGATGCTTCAGGTGTCCATTATTGTCAAATTTCTACAAGGGAATTCCAAGAGGGGCCTGAGTGGGCTATGTGTGTGCTAAACATTTTCTTTCTTGCTCTTTTTACATAACAGCGACCCTACTTTCTAATGATACTTGGAGCCAGTTAGCCTTGCCAGGATCCTCTGTAGCTGTTTTTGGGAACTAGTACCTTGTCACAAGAGCCTAAATTGCTCAGACAGAAACTATAGCTTACAGTTCAATGGGACCACTGATTTATCTTCTAGGCAAACTGTGTCCCTTTGGAATCAGGGCCTTTCAACACAAAGGATCAGAGTTACAAGAATAGAAAGCACCATTCCTCAAAACGAATTCTTATAAGGACACCAATCTTTGAATTTGGGGACACTCAAGTCCAGAATAATCTCATTTTAACTTGATTACATAGGTGAAAACTATTATCAAAATAAGGTCACATGTATATGTACATGTATGTGTTGATTGTCAACAATGGGCACCTGAAACATTTGTAATGCAACATTTCCAGAAAAAAAGGTGCAGAAATGAACATATTTCCAATGAAAATAAAGAACAAGTAAAAGTTTTTTAAAAAATAGATACAGTTGCAGGAATTGGGGATGAGAACATTGTCATATCTCTTTGGAGGACATAATTCAACCCTTAAGTCATATTAAATACAGTCATTCCTATTTTCTGTCACGGTTCCTGAACCCATGATTACCTCTTAGGCACATGATACCAATGAAGATCTTTGAATTTAAATATATACTGTGCCCTGAAATTTGGCCTTTCTAGTGAAATGTTATTAGCTCCTATTTCATGCATCTCAGTCATTGTGGTTTTCTCTAATCTATATAGAAACTAGACAGCAGTGCTGTTCCTTTCTTCACAAGTGTACTGAAGTATATCTGGGTTAATACTTATGAACAAAGCTAATACCATGAATTGTTACCCCTAACATTGACTTCTTGAAAGGTATCTTCCTCTGCTCAAATAATTAAAATCACCCAGAAACTTGAGTATTTTCTTATGTAAACAATTTTCTTTAAAATTCTGACCAACTGTGATAATTCCTGGGAAATTGTTACAGTGCGTGTATAGTGTGTTATTGAGCCAATAAAGTGTCATTGCGCTATCAGAAGATGGTGCTGGTTGATTGAACTTATTCTTAAAATGGTTCTCCAGAGATTCAATTATTTCCTGATTAACCATTTCCTGGCAAAACATTGAAATGTATTGTGGTTGTGTGAAAGTATAGCTCATTTTCCGTTGTAGAAGAATCTTTAATTTTTTCCCTAACATTAATTATTCTTTTTTCTGCCACCTAAATTAATGGAATGTTTTGTTTTTGAAGTCGGAAGTGGTAGAAAACAATAAATCTCAAGTATTTTTTAATGCTGCTCTAATTAATTGTTATTAAATAACTATTCAGCCAAATATGGCAATACTATGGCATATTATTATATGACTTGGGACTAAATAGCAAAAAAATTCAAAGGAGAGATGAAAGTTTAAAATCTAGATATTGTTATATCTAATAAAATATCTACTTTTGCTGAGAATAGAAGTTTAATTTCATAGAATGCCTTTCAGTTTTCTTTTTTAATAATAAGTAGCCAAGTTACTCAACTACACTAGGGAATATTGTTCTTCTTTCTTGTCTGACTTGCAAGTTTTACTTTACATGTACTATACACTTATGTGTACCACACAATTTTGTTAAGACTCTAAGTAATTTGTTTAATGCTTTACTCATTTCAAGATATTTATGGAAGTGTGAATTTTAAACATTGTTAATTTGAAGATATTATCAAGAAATGCAATGAAAATGTCAATTTATGGGAATGTAGAAATATTCACTTAAAATTATATATCTATATTTTTATATTCTAATAAGCTTTTAGAGGAGGACTGGATTTTCTGACCAAAATTGAATCATCAAGACTTTTGTCAATATTAGTTTCCAGGTGTGTTCCCCTGTTGCTCATGCCTGTAGTTCTCCTTACAGTATTTCTAGTCTTAAGACACAAATTGAAATACCCATGCTTGGAAACTCCTCTTAGTTACCAGTTTGGCTAAGCCCACTCACATAATCTCTATCTTGTGGAAATTGAGTTAGGTGATTATGGTGGAGCAGTTGGCCTGTTGCCTACACCTAAAGCATACTCAATAAATGATAAGAGAATTCATCTGAGTTCCTGTAGTACACTAACTCTCAATAACCATAATTAGCAGATGTTTTTATTTTCCATTTCATAAATGAGGAACCTGAGAAGCTCATATATTAATTAGCATTTCCAAGGTCACACAGCTACTAAGGAAGTAGAAAGTTTGCTTTTGTTCCGATGTAAAAACTTTGGTTATCAACTTTACAACTCATAAGAATATTTCTTGTTGAAGTATGACTAAGATCAAATACTTCTAGAATATTTGGCTTTCAAAAGTAGCAACCTGTTAATGAAAATAAGTGTGACAAGTATTTAAAGTTTTAGCAAAACTTCCTTTTATTTCTTTTGTGTATTCAGAACCAAAAGCTTGCTGAACCAATTGCACATATTTTAATTAATGTGGAAATCATGTAGAATAAACAAACACTTTTTGAATCAAGTTCGCAAATTTGAGTTCCTGTACTGAAGAAAATGTACTAAGCTTTCTCCCTAATTTTCCATAATGCTTTTCTCAATTATAAGCCAAACATCATTTTTAAAAATTTTCAACTTAGCAATATTCTAAAAGTTGTTTCTCAAGTGCTCTAGAAATCTAGTGTAGAAAATATAGCACAGCTAAAATTAGCAGTGACATTCTTATGTTTGCCAAAAAAAAAAAATGGTGATGATTTTTTTTTAATTTAAGGAAAAATAAACTATATTGTCTACTTTAGAAACTATTCTATTTAGCAGTCTTGAAAGAAGATTAAATTCCTTGTCAATATTGAAGTAGTTTGCTGGAATTCAAGGTCATAAGTGGTAATAAATTCCAGGGAAAATAATTTACATTTCCATTGGCTCCAGTGCCATTCTTTTTGTACCAACTTCTCATTGGGAAGTCTTGTGTTTTACATTCATTTTCTCTTCAAAAGGTTATAAAAAACAACCCATAAATTTTAAAGGAAAAGGAAATACAGCCAAAATATTAATAAAGAAGGGAATCAATATTAGTCCAATAATGTTAAAAATTACTGTGAATTCACCTGTAATTATGCTTAATTACTTTTGATGAGATTAACTATTGGAATAGAGGTAGTATTCTAAGATTTCACTTTACTTATATTTCTTATTTTTCATGTCAATATTTTATAAATTAATTGATGCCACAAAAGGGATTAAATATGCAGGGGTATTGGTAATTTCATTTTGGGGGTTTATACTTATGTTTGTCAATACACAATTCTGCCTCCTAGCATATGTGTGTATATGTATAACGTATGTGTGTTATATATGTACATATATGCATTTATACATATGAATAAAATATATGAAATTTGAGTTTAGTTTCACAAAGAATAGATACAATGTTTTAAAACAGAAGGCCATTTATATTGGAAACTATCTTTCCCTGCTTAAAGATAATCCTTAAATACTAGTTATTTTAAGAGAAGAAGAATGTTTTTAATCTATTTGGAGATTGGGTGGAGATGACTTAAAATACATTTGTTAATCACCAGTAAGATTACATGAAGTGTGACGAAACTGGGTTATAAAATCAGGTGAAAAGTACATTTGTTTATTTATTTGTACAGCACTGGAAAGCATGGAAGGATATTATTATAGAGACAGTTTTTCAGTTGAAGAATTTCAAGCCCAAATAAATACAGCTTCCCTGGAAAAGGTCAAACAATACAACCAGAAGCTACGGTATGTAATTGTTCATTTATTTTAAAAGATATATTTTTTCCCGTGTTTTCACAAGAGCATGTCAACAGAAATTTTAACATTATTTTATCATATCAAGTGATATTTCTTTTGATACACAGTTCTCTTGTTTTGAGTTTTAACATCTCATATATTCTAGTGGGTCAACTTTTTCCTTAAAAAATAATTAATAAAAATGTTTTAAAATGTTCATACTCATGTTTTCACTTCTGAAGAAGAAAAGAGATTAAATATTTAGAACATGCCTAGAAAAAGATGTGTTGACATATTTCATTGTGGTATCCTCTAGGAGGTCCAGTCAGTTAAGAGAAAAATAAGCTCCTTTATATTCCCTTTAATAGCTGGCACCTGTACACTGAGAGAACATTTTCAACACAAAAGATATGACACAACTTGGTACTGGAACAGAATCTATTAACACATCTCTTGCTTATAAATTACTCTGTTGACACATCACAATTTAAAATTATGAACAGATTATGGTTTTTAATTTTTTATTATTTAAATAATTTATATATTTATGAATTTATATATTTTATATGTAATTTATGTATTTCATTATATATTTCACATTGTGATCCCTGCGGGTCACCCACCAACTCCCCTCCCTGGCTTCCATGTGGTTTTTAATTTTAAAAGAAAAATCTTTTTATTTTAATTTAAGCCTTAGTCACTCAGAACCACTGTTGTGACATTTTGAGTTTGTCCACAAATGGCTCAACAGTAATCCATTCCTAAAATTTCCATTGCAGGAGGTGTTTATTGTTGTTATGACTAATGAGTGGGGTTCCTTTCACCAGGACTGCTTTATCACCCAAACCCTGTCTCACACCAGTTTGTCACTTTTTCAGAGTTCTTTTATTTCCTTTCACATTTCATCATCTTTTGAAATGCTCATTTTCAAAGCCTCCAACATCATTTGTGATTACTCATTTCTCCTCCTTTGAAGATATTGTTGTGGATCCTGATTACTCTGAACCAAATACTTCTTGAACTGCCCCAGTGTTGTTCCCCTATCTCTATCACTCATTCTCAAAAGATACTATTTACTGATCCCTTTCACAGGGGGGAAAATTAATCTTGAATTTTTGTTTTAATTAAATGTATTCATTTGCCATTCATTTAGATAATTTGGGAAGTAAAACTATGCACCTCAATGTAAAAAAAATTTTTTTTAAAATTTTTATTCTTTAAATCACAACCTCCGTAAATGGTTATTGGGATACCTTCCCCTCCCTCTGATGCCCCCTCCGTTCATTCAGACCCCTCTGTCTTTGTTGTTTGTTAATGTGTGTTAAGTCCATTATTCTCTTTCTTTCCTGTGGCAGTGTCCTTTCACTGGGTGAAGGACTGTGTTCTTGGGAAAAGTCAAACCATGCTGGTAGGTTTTCAGTCTTATCAGTGTAAAATCTGAATAAACAAGAGAGGTGTCTTCACATACATCTTACTCCCACTACCCTCCAAGAACTCTAGAAAATGACTTGAGAGGCTAGCTAGACTCAGTCTCCATGTCCTTTATTATGGGGGTTTGGTACCACAGCAGACCAGTGAACGTCACAAAAATTCCAGGGAAAAGATGCAAAACAAGGAGAAGCAATGTATACAACTCCAACTATAATGATTTCTCTAGGATAGCAAAGAAAAGGTAGGTATAGTTTTCTCCTTAAAAGAAAAAGGTAATTATAGTCAAATAACTACTGATTTTTAAGAATATTGTAATTGTAAATAACTCAAATAATTGAGTTATTTACATTGCTTAGGTGAGTTATATGGATTACTAAATAAGCCAGTGAATTTCATACTATCATTTCTACTTTAAAGAGAACTTACACATTTTAATGAGTTAGTAAGTGGTAAGATGAAGATTTAAATCAATAACTTTTTTCCTTTAAATTTCCATAATTTTAATGCAACATTATTCATGTCAGTAAATGGAGAAAATATTATGCAATGAAAATAAATTATGTAAGTGTTGACATCAAATATTATCAAATGTCCCCAATTGCTTGAATTCTGTACCATCAACTAGTCATTCTTTCAGTGTTCATTTCACCTACATGAAATGTGTCATTTCTCTCTACCTCTGAGGAGAAAAATATGACAGTGACTATATTCTTCTGGCACAGGGTATATTTGAAGGATGGCATGAACTTCCTTCTATTTCTTGTCTTTAAGTACAGCTATCAAATAGAATGAGACAATAAAGGACAGTGGGATCTCAGCCTTTACAGCCTTCCCTTTCCAGCCCTAGGCACCTGTCACCATTCCCATCTCTTTTCTTTCTTCAGTGCCTTCAGCTCATAAAGCACTGTTTCCCAGTCTTTGCTTAACTAGCAAGCAGTTGTCCAAAATTGAAGTGAAAATTTTTGTTGTTCGATTGTTGAGGACTTGCAAAAAGTACTTTAAGTCAGCAAGAGCGTGAACTTAATAAAGTCAGAGGGAGAGGGAGAGAAACATATATATATATGTACGTATGTATGTATGTATGCGTATATATATATAGTCTGTTCTTCAGTTATTTTCTTTATAAATTTGAAGCTTTTAGAATTATGAAATGATGTGATTTCCTTTAAAATAAATTGGAAAATTCCAGATACACATTTATCTTTTCTGTAGCATGATTGTCTTTGGTTTTCACTCTTTCAACCTAATTCCATTTTTTTTAACCTCATCACGCACCTATATTTCTGCTTCTCTAAGACTACTTATGAAGTAAATAGCAATTCAGTATCTTTCTGTTTTTGGAGGAGGGAAGACTAGACAGGATTCCTTCAGAGTTGCAAATTTTGTTTATATGGAAAATAGTTCTTCAGTATCAGAAAGAAATAAGTAAATACAGAAAAGTTGAATGTATTTATAATTTAAAAAAGTTTTTAGACTTCTGTATATTATAAATACAAAGGATCGTTTTCAGAATTATGTTATTTTTTTCTGTTCCAAATTCTCACATAATTTAAATGTGATAGAACTTCAGTACTTAGATTTATTAATTAAGTACATCATACTTAGGTAATATGTATATAATGTGATATGTATATATAGGTAATAAAATCAATCCTATCCACCAGATACCAGGGACAATATTCATGACATGGGCCTCATAGTAAATATTATTGATGCCTGACAAAAAAAAAAAGTCTGTTTTTTATAATATATATATATATAAAACAAAGTTTTCACTAATATTTTATAACAATGTGTAAAAATTTGTGGGGGAAAATATAAGCACTACATATGTGTATAAAAGGAAATTAATAGGGAGTAGGATGAAAGATGGTTGAGAGATTTCAGAAATGAGTTACTTGTGAAAGTTACCTTTACATAGAGAGCCCAAAAAGGAATTAGGGCTTATATTGATTAGGGGAGAGAGATAGGAGATCCAAGTGTGGGAAAAGGCAGATATTTTCAAGCAGAGGCAACAGCATCTGTGAAGATCCTACAGGAGGAAGGAGAAATTATAGAACATTACTCGAGTTCAGAAGAGAACAGCCATGGCACTCTTGTAGATATGAATTAGTAGACAGAATTAATGCGACTCCCTTCGCTGCTTTTTCCTTCCAGTTTTTATCTTATCACTCAGCTGACATCCAAGACTTCACTCTATTTCTTTTTGCTGAGTGAGTCTGTTTGGGATCCATCTCAAATTTATCCTCCTGCACAATGCCTTCATTATAAGTATTACTAGAATTCATATAAACTACTCTATTCTTTAAAATTTAACAAACATTTTTTTTAAATTTTACAACCTTTTTAATGTTATTTGTTTTATTTTATTTGCGTGGTGTTTACTGATGTTACTCAAAACACATAAAGGTGACCAGGTCCTAGTTCTCCTCTGTGCTTGGTACAGAGTAAGTCCTTAAAAATAATTTTATTGAGTAGAAAATCAGATTTTGGGGGGGGTATTATTTTATTGAATTTATCCTAGTATCCTAGCCATTTCCTATCCAGAAAATTCGGGGTCAGTTGAGGGTATAGATGCTGAGTCTGTTGGAAACCTCTTTACAAAAATTTAACACTGCCAAGGTTCATAAATTACACATGAGATCAGATCAGGTGAAATTGAAAATGAAATTATAATGACAGTTTTGGGACCAATATATCTCTCCTTTACAAAAAAATACTGTAATTCTATTAAATGTTGCTTTCTGAGAATGCATGTCTCATTTCACTTTTCTGAACTGTATTTATTTCTGTCTGAATTTTGAGTAATAGTTGCCCTAGAGAAGTTGCAATTTATCTATTATTTATTTTATGTTTTTATGCTAAAGTTATAATGCAATTTTTAAATAAGATTAGCAAAAGAGAAAACTACCTAAAAATGAGTTTTTACATTTTTGATAAACTCTTTATTGTGATAATATTTATTATGGATTAGTAGACATTCTGTCTGAAAAGATGGCTCAGATCAAATCATCTTTACAAAGAACCCTTTAAAGAGAATCATCTCTATCTTTGAGCAAAAGAAAGCTATTGTTTTCACCAAAGCAAAGGAAAGATCAAAGTACTTTGTGCTCTGAGTTTACTTTGGAATAAATGAGAACTGGAAGTTTCAAGGAGAAAATAAGCATACTCTGAAGAATCAGGGGCATAGACTAAGTTAGGAAAAATTCTTAATGCTTATGAAAGCAAGACTGATTTTTATTTTAACTCTGCTGACTTTCCAAGAAGATCATAAGAACAGTCTTAAAAATATATATTCAAAGTTATATACTAGTTGAAGCACTTTCCTTGAAATTTTTTCCTGCAATCTTTTTCTGTACTTTTTTGCTGACATTTCATACTTCTTTTGTTTGGTAGATGTACCATGGAAAATAAGTGAACGATCGAAAGTTATTTGTGCAAAGGTTTATGCCTTCTTCTGGAAATTTAACTTGGGCACAAAACTTTTGATATAAAATACTTTGTATTATAGTAATTGTCATAATTACCCCAAATTGAAGATCATAACAATATATGCAGATGTTGGGCTGTATATTGCTATATACCTGAAACATCTATAGAGCTATAAAAATATTATTTTGACATTTTTTAAAAGAGAAGCTTAACTAGAAAGAAATGAAGATAGGGAGGCTGGAGTGGACTTTAAAAATATTTGGAATGTAGGAAAAAGAAGTCTTGACTGAATGATCAGTGTATTATGAGGAAAATGGAAATACTGGGTTGGATGCCTGGATCATTATCTGATACTGTGTTGCAACAAAAGGAAAAGCACTGTTGGGACAGGAAATGTAAGATATTGAATTAAATTTGATTTAAGATGTGGGGCAGATATCCAGAAAGTTACAGTCAATAGTCTGGTAATAATTCGAACCAAAGCAATACATGGGATTTCACAAATTATGACATGTCACATGCAGAGGTTCAGTGAATTGCTCGTACAGGCAGTTGACAGTGGTGGAGTCTACACTCAAACTAAATATTTCCAAGTCCAAAGCATATGCTTTCATCACAGTGCTGTGTTGCTTCTCTCAAATAGTGACTAGTCCCAATATTATTATCTGTGGCTTAGGGAAATAACAGTTCAATTTTAATCATCTACAAATAATGAGTTAATTACAATAAAATAATGTAAAATCCTTGAAAAATGAGAATTTCAAATTGTTTTAAAGGAGATGGAAGTATTGTAACTTTTTCTCCACCTCTGGAAGAGAAAAATTTCATAGCTCTCCATTTAGAAAAGAAAATATGACAAAGAATAGAGTGGATTAAAAAGACAAATGGTGCTGAACCATTGGTTCTTACTGTTACGTGAAAACAGAAAGAATATCTCTGGAGTCTGACTATGAATCAGATTCTCCAATGTGTTCTTGCCCAAATAATAAATGTACCTTGTAGTCTATTAGACATTGTCAGGGGGGAAAATCATTTAAATTCTGTCTAAATGCATTATTGGTCATTTTTTCAAATACCCAATGTAATTGCCTATGTAGTCATGTATATACATATATATATATAAATCATAACAATACAATAATAATAACTTACAAATAAAATATTTTAATAGAATAACACTAAATTTTATAGGATATTTTAATTTTGAAAAATAAAAGCCTATGCAATTATATCATTAGTAGCATATTCCATACAATTATTTGCACCTATAACTTAAACCTTTCTTTGATGTGCTCCTTTGTATAATCTTTGAATTTAATGTATTTGAGATACTAGTGAACTCAGATTCAAAGTTATACACAGAAAATGGAATGAAAGATAATAGGTGAACAAATTCCTTGCTAGTTTTAAGAAGAAGCACATCTAGTAGATCTAGTAGGTCAATCATTGCATTACTATGAACCAAATGAGAAACAAATGTATTCTTAACAGATCAAATGATATATAGGTCAATGGGAAAAAAATTCAGTTGGTTTGAAATAAATAAGAAATTTCTGCAGTGATATAAATGACAAGAAACAAAAGGTTAGTGATCTAGAATTGCTTGCTGCATTAATGTACAAGGTAAAAGTTGGCCAGACTCAGATTGTGATTTCCCCCCATGCTTGCACTGACTAGCTGGATGACATAGTCCAAGTTCTTAATATCTCTGAACCTCAATTTGTTATTTGTCCATTGAAGCTATTAGTTCTTTAAAGACTGTCATGAGTATTAATTGAGATTGCTTTGTACTGGCTCAGTGCTTGTTTAACATAGAAGGTAGCTTGATCACAGGACTTGTCTTTGAAGGTGTTTTTTGTGAGTTTCCTTCTCAAGCAAGTTAGAGAATAAAATTAGTATTTAAGGCTTCTCGAAAGTGTTTGGTATTGAGACAAGTGACCTCATTCCCAATGGGAAAGACAAAGAAAGTTTGAACAAAGCATCTGTGTAAGGTGGAGCTGGAAGAGTTTTATTTTCACACAGAGATACTCCCATTAACAACTCATTTGACTTCACACAGAAAACTGTAAAAGCTTAGAGGTGACTATGGAAAACTGTCTGAAAGGATGTTTGACTCCAGTTTTACTTCCAGTCTTGGATTTAATGCAAAAGATGCCTAGCTCTGCAATGAAACTGACTGTGGCAGGCATTCAGTGACCTCCAGTGAGGGTGCTAGAACACATGTATATGTGTAATTAGAAGCTAAATGAAAGTATCAAATTCAGCTCTGCTATTGAATTCTACCAGATTTTTCAGGCAATTAATAATTGCCATAAGTTACATAAAATGTGTCATTTTGTTGTTCTTTGATCAAAAATAAAAGCTATAAATTAAATAGTGATTCTTCCATATTCAATGCCTTTGCATATACTGAACAAAGACTGAAATACCAGTTTTTAATGTGAGATATGAGCTATTCTTGCTTGATAAGTAACCTAGGTTAGAATGACGGCATTCCTCTTTTATTGACCTCTTGAAATAAAAGTTAATTCAGTTCAAGTATAAGCTACATACTGTCTGTCAGGTACCATCTCTGGTTGCACAATTACAGATTTTAATAAATGGTCCCTGAGAGTATGCAGTTTAGCAAATGCAAAAGAGTAAGTTCAACTTACTATAATGTAGTGAGGTAAAGTTGTTTTACTTAGCAGGTAATTGAGAATTAAGAAGTGTTTTTGAAGGATTAGTGCCAAATAGAAAAAGATGAGGAGGAATTCCAGGTAGAGTGGATAATATACGAAAAGTTCAGGAGATGTTCACATGCTGGTGTCTTAGGGGATTGGAGCAGAACATGACAGAGTGACAAGGTGAAAGTTGGAACAGGGGAGCTGTTAGTCGGTGGCTTGGGAAGACCTTGAATGCCAAAAATGCAGACTTTCAGTGCTGGAGAAATTTGAATGATTCAAGATAATGAAGTGCTCATTTCTATGATATATAAAGGTAATTTTGAAGACTGCATGGGAAACAGGATAATATGAATCTGACCTGTCAACTTACTGTCAATTAAGACATAAAACTTTGATGGTTTTAAGTCTAGAAATTGTATTTTAATATGAAAATGCTAGCCTTCTTAAGATATAATTATCAAATTAAGTAGATTTTGTTTAAAATTGAAATGTTGCTTGACTTTAATATTTTTCCTGCGTGTCTAGGTGTTTTATGTTTGGTATGGTTAAACTTTATTCTTGGAAAAGCTTTCTTATTTTTAAGGATGTGTTTTTTCCTGCCCATTTACACAAAAGCTGTATTTTGTAATGGCAGGAGATGACATTTTCATTGATAAACACCTGAGATACAGTGCTTTTACAATAGCTGGTGTTTATCCTTACATATGCAGAAAAGGAATAGTGCCCTACCAAATCCCGGAAAAGAGGAGCAAAACAAAAGAGGAGCAAAAATTCTTTAGAAATCAGAGATGAGGAATTTAATTCAGTCAAGTTACTGATTGAAAGTTATCAAAAAGAAGAAGAGTGAAATGAGGTTATGACAATAATTGAGAATAGTGTGGTATGCTTAATACCCTTGACAATATCATTCTGTTTTCAGGGCATAGAAAAAAAAAATATATATATATATATATATTTTTTTTTTCTTGTTAATTTCCCAGGAGTGTTTTGTTTTGTTTAATTTACTTCAGTGCTCAAATAATGGAGCTATTAGTCAATTATAGGGCATACGCTCAGGATTATAACCTTATAGGTACTCAATTTTTGGTAATCCAAAAGGTAAATCTGTCTAAGTAAATCCAGGTTTATCTCATTCAGGATTTTCTTCAGTAATTTTAAGTAAAACATACCCCAGAGAAGTCAAGATTATTTATACCTATGGATATGGAATATGCGTGGAATGAAGGTATAAATTAACATTCCCCACCTATGTACTCATCATGTTTTTTTGTTTGTTTGTTTGTTTGTTTGTTTTTTTGTTTGTTTGTTTGAGACTAGCTCTTGCTATTTTTGCCTGTGGAATCGCAGGCTCATGTTGTCTGGGGGCCCACAGACTCAAGCAATCCCTAGCCTCAGCTTCCCAGGTAGCTGAGAATACAGGCGTGTGCAACCACACTCAGCTATTTTTGGGGACTAGGTCTCACTATGTTGCCCTGAGCGGGACTCAAACCGTGATTCCTAGCCCCAGCTACTTCATAGGCTGAAGCTCACAGGCACGAGCCACCGTGCCCGGCTTATCATGTATTCTTATCTGTGTTTGGGCACAGTTTAACCTGTCTGGTGATTTTTATTTATACAGGACATCAATGTCTTTCAATGAAATTTTCTATACAGTTCTTTTCTAGTTGAGGTGTTTTGGTGGTCAAATGCAGTTTAATATTCATGCTTCTAGATACCTGCTCACACCTGTAGTCAACCGGTGTAGCATTGCAGTAATGACAAGTCTATATACTGGTCATGTATCTGTATCATACTATAGCCAGTACCTATAAATGACCAACTACTATTACAGTTCCTTTTTGAAATGCAGAATAGTTACTAAAATTTAAAAATCACCTGATATAGTTTAGAATATTTGAGATAAGACATGATATTAGTTGAAATATAATTTGAAATGAAATTGAAATTTCTCAAAATTTTTCAGTTTAGAAATTTAGAATTTCAAGTAAGAAATTTCTCTAAATTTGAGTAAATGTTCATGATTCTTGAATTCCTCAAGTATGTAAAATTGCTTAACTACATAAACTAATCTCAATGTTCTCAAGCTATTTTCTCTCTTGGCAGCCATCAATTCCCTATTTCCATTACCATGGTCTTGTTACAAGTACTGAATAATTCTTTTTCATTTCTTGAGACTTTTGTAGCTCTAAATTTCCTAAATTTTCATCTCGTGTGCATGCATTTATTAATTAAAAAAAAACTCACATCCTTGTGATTTATTTTTTATTGATTGCACACATATATTTTTTACATATTGTGTACTCCAAGGTTCTTCCACCACCATATTACCTGTGAATCAGCATCGTGTTCTCTTGTGCTCATCCCTCCCCGGATTTCACCCTCCTTCCTCCTCTCTTGCTTCATGCTTTAGCTTGGTTGTCAGTTTGAACTTTTTATTGTCCTTTCACTTATTTCCCTCATCCCACCTATAAGTGAGACTTTTTTCCTGGCCTATTTCCGCTAACATGATTCCATCTGGCTCCATCCAAATTGCCACAAATCACATATTTGTCTTTTTGATTGATGAATAGTATTCCATTGTGTACATATACCACAACTTTCTGATCCATTCATCTATTTTGTGTTGTTTCCATATCCTGGCTATTGTAAATCATGCTGCAATAAACATAGGAGTACAGGTTTCCTTTTGAATTAGTGTTTTTGTATTCTTTGGGTAGATGCCCAGAAATGGGATTGCTGGATTGAATGGTAGTTCCATTTTCAATAGTTTGAGGGTCCTCTACACAAGTTTCTGTAGTGACTGAACCAGTTCACATTCCCATTAGCAGTGTAAAAATGTTCCTTTTTTTCCCACATCCTTACCGGCATTACTTTTGTAGTGGTGGCTATTAGCTCCTTAGTACTTCTCTACAGTTTAACACATTATTTATAATTTTTGGTATTTCATTTCCTCACAGAATGGATATAACCACCCTGTACAACATGCTTTCCCTATCTTACATAAACCCTCTTTTCAGCCAATTTGGCTCTATCCATTTTTGTATCTGCTCTGCTGTTCATGTGGTACCTCCACTGGAAGTGCTGCTTCCCTATTTGTCTGGTCAAGTACCTCTTCCATTTTCAAAGTAACTCATGTCATAGTCTCACGTGACCTTCCATCTTCATCATGTGGCTGTATATCATATATACTACTTGCTGTAAAATGACGTTATCACCTCTTTCATTGAAATTCTATTCTGTTACTAAATGAAAAAATATTATCATAATATATCCATTTTATATGACAGTTAATTTACAGAGTGTGACAACAAAGCCTGATATATATATCAGCATGAAAAGAAACTCACTGTTCAGTGCATATGAAATAGCAGCAGTGCTTTCAAAATGGTCTTAATAAGATTTACTATATTGAGACAAAGAACCATGACTTCATTCTTACTAACCTCAGAAGCATAATAAACTATAGTCATTTTGGGCATTAATCCAATTTTACCATTAATGTTCTCATAAATTTTGATTAAGGGACATTGCAAGACTTTTGTAATTAAGGGAAGTGCATCAGAAATTTATTTCCTGTCCACACTTTCTCATATTCTGAAAAATACTGAAGTTCTATGAATATCTGTAACCCAGCAGGATAATAAAATATTTGGCTGAACAACCTTTTCCTGATTTGAGTATCTAAAATCATTTGAAGTCTCAAGTCCAAATTCTTATTTTAACAACTGAAAATGTTAGTTAAAATATTTTGCATCTATAGTAAATTTCAGAAGAATAAAGGTGGCTATATTTTATTATTTTTTCTATACTCCATCAAGCGCATATATACATTTTAAAAATATCTATTGTTTTATTAATGTTTATTATATTATATTATTTTGTTTCCTTCTTTATCATTAACTACCTGTACAAGTCAGAGTCAGTAAATATATTTAGCTTTGAATTTGTGTAGGCTTTTATATTCTAAGGATATTTTGAAGGGTACAATTATGTTATAGCTGTTTTTTACCACTTTTATTTACTAATTTGAATCCTGCTAAAAGAAGACAAAATTGTTTCTAAATGAGATTTCCCTTTACGTGCTCACTTACGCGTTTTAAAGCTATAATTATTTTTAGCAGCTTCGTTCTTTAATGTTTTTGTTTTGTAAAAAAAATTGCACTAATAAAAATTTTTCTAGCTGGGTGTGGTGGCAGACACCTATAATCCAAGCTCTGGGAGGCAAGAGGACAGGAATCGCTTGAGTTCGTGGGCTTGAGACTACCTCAGGTAACATAGCGAGACCTGGTTCTTGAAAAAGCAGCCTAGTGCTATGGTGGGTGCCTGTAATCCTAACTACCTGGGAGGCTGAGGCTGGGGATCGCTTGAGTCCCTGGGATCAGGACTACACCAGGCAACATAGCGAGACCTAGTCTCAAAAAATAAATATATAAAATAGAATAAAATAAAGAAATTTCTGATTTCTTTTAAGTTCATTTAAGTCAGTGTAGCAGAATTATATCAACATGTTCCTGATATCAAGTGACTTAATCAGTGACAACTTTTTAAAGGTACATCTTTCAGAAAGCAGGGGGAGTGCAGAGAACAGCGAGCTGTCAGGACAATCTGTGGTTAGGTTTTCTGTGGGTGATACTAAGGGTCTTTGATCTGCTTTCACTGGGTAGTTTCTTCCTGTATAGTTCCAAGTATAGAAAAGCAGTCTATAGTCCATGCACCCAGTTAAACCTTTTAGATGAAATTCTTTTTCACTTTGACCTTAAAAGTTTCTTAGCTTCTTAGATCTGAACCTCTATTTTTATGTTGATCATGTAATCATTGGATTATCCTAAACTTTAAATTTTATTCATATAATAAAATATTTTAGATGCTTGGGAAAAACAGGATATTTTAACCTTAATATTATTCCTCATTATGGCTAAATTTGCTCCAAGAGATAGATGCTTCCCACTGTGTGCACCTGATTAATGGCTACTATCTATTGAATGAATTCTATTTGCTTACCACAATCCTGTGTGCTTCATATACTATCCGTTGATTTTCAATATCATGCTGTCTATATGTTAGACAGTCTAATATTTTTTAAATGAGGAAACTGAGAACAAACATTAAAACAATTTATCCATGGATTTATGTACTCTTTATAATCACATAATTTATTCTACCACCGTCTTGAGGAAAGGCTTAATCTGACAAAGGTATTGTTGACTTCCAGCTTTGGAGCACTACGTCTGTGCCAAGCATAGAGAAATGTTAGATAAAATATGAAGGCAGAAAATGTAAAAGCTGAGCTCACAATTTATCTCAGGGGCCTGAGTCAAAAGAAAAACTGCTAAAGATAAGTTTAGGCTGTGCTGGAGCCTTCTCGGTTGGTGGGCTCTGGAGGAACAGAGTTGGAGGGTAGTGAAAATAAAAGTCATTCTACATGAGTAGGGGAGCCAGAGCCAGCCCACAGTTTGAAATTAGATTGTAGAGAGGGCGCCTTCTTTCACAATACAATCCCAAACTGCTGGAAATTATAGTTTGTGAATTTAAGATGGCAGGATGAAGCCAAAGGGCCTTAAAGAGAGAATTGAACCAGATCACATGCTGGCCCAGTAATAATCCAGTTGTCTATTCAGTGTAGTATTTGAATCAAAGATATAGAACTGATCACAAATGATTGGGTCTCAGTATAAAATGAACAGAGAATCATTTGTAAGAGAAGAAGAATCAATTAGAGAGGATGTGGCTGCATCAAAATAAATAAAGCTAAATAAAAAAATCCTCTCACTTTGGATGAACTTGCAAAACAAATCCCAAAGCACACGAGGAAGCCTGACAATATGAAAGAATGAATGAAATTGGCAATTGAAGATAAATTGTACCGAGAAGAAATTGAAATACTGAAACATGTTGACAAAGTGTATTTTCCATGATTGAAATATAAACAAAGGAAACATCCATAATTCCTTGAAGAATTGTTTACGTCTTTTTTAATAGGTAGCACTCCTTTTTTTTTTTCATATGGTTAAGCATATAAGCTGTTTCAGTCTTTTCATTTTTCAATTTCATTGCCTCTCCCATATACTTGTGGTAAAACTACAGAACATTGAATATAGAAAAAAATCTTAATCTATCATAGTAAAATAGAAATATAGAATAACCCCAAAACAAAGACAACTAGGTCATAGACAACAAGAAAAGAACGTACTGTTAATCTAGATCCTAGAATTTCATGTCAGAGTACACCAGTCACAGACATTAATTAAAAGTGTTAATAGAATAATTAAGTTTAAGAACTGAATATGCTTGAAGAAGCCTAAAATGAAAATGTGGATTAAAAAAAAGTAAAGTGGAAGAGAAACATTAAATCTAACCCTTGCAACCATACAAAATCAAGACATGCAAGCCGGCTAATTAAAGAAGAAATACAGTTAGCCAACAGATATATGCAAATAAAAACACTAAAGATTGAAATTTTAGTAACATCAAGGGGAGCAAGAATATAAAAGAAGGATCACATCTATGATATTTTCACTTAGGACAATAGTATAGATGACCTGGTAAAGCATGGAAGTGAAGTCCCAGCTTCAGGGAAATATTTACTCGATATTTGGTTAAGAATGAAAGTGAGACAGATGAACAAGAGACTCACCTGTATTGCTAATGTTTTATTTTTTTTAAATGGGGAATTAGAAGTGTAAAATGCTAAGATTTGTTGAAACACAAGGGCAGACACATGGATTTCATAGTGTTATCCCAAAGATGTTCTCATGTAATTGAAATGAAACAACACTGAGAACTTCCAGGAAAGCGTGATTTTTAAGTGACATGTATTAACTCTTGTGGTGATAATTTTCTAATATATACAAATGTCAAGTCAATGTTGTGTGACTGATACAAATATAAAATTTTATGTTTTATATCTCAATTAAAACGCAAATAGTAAGTTATCGGCAGGTAAACACCTCCATTCCTTAAGTTCTGTGTTATGTGCTCTGGAGACCAGGTATATCTGGGGTCAGAATTGGGTGTCAGATGGTGTGTGGAAATGTCCTGGCTCATCAAATATGATAGATAATCACCAATTTTGGTTGCTGAACTATCTTAAAGATTTTGGTCACTGTATTTATTTGTGTGTGAAAGATGAATATACCATTCTTAATGAGTTTAATTTTCATTTTGGAAGTTACTTTTAGAGTTAAAACTATTGTACTTAACTTACAATTTTTATTTCATGTGATGAGAACATTTAAGTTTTATTCTCTTAGTCAACCTGTAATGAGCAGTAAAAATTATATTATTAATTGTGGTCACCATTGTCCTTTTGATTCTTACAGGGCATTCTACTTGGACAAGTCAAATTCACCAACAAACTCTACGTCCAAAGCTGCCTACATAGATAAGGTAGAAATAGATAACTTATCATAATTTATAATCATATATAACATATATAATTACATATAATATATATAATGAATATAATTACATATAATATAATTATAATATAATTATATGTAATATAATATATTATAATTATTATAATAATCATAATTATATAATTATAATAATATATAATGTATTTATTATAATTATTGATAATTTATTATTGACTCTGCTATTTATCTTTGCTATAATTTATTATTATAATTTATCAATAATTTATTGACTCTTTGCTATTTATTTACCTACCTTAAATTTTCTGCTGTTGTTTTTGAGCTGTGTGTAATTATAATGTGGTCTTTACTCTGTTATTGCCATAATAAAGTATTTTAGACTACTCATTAAAAGGTGTAACAACTGTGAATTGCATCCCATCTAAAAGGATTTCTTTCTGCTAAACATGTTGAACTTTATGTTGATCACTTTTTTCTACAGCTAATGAGGCCTCTCAATGCCTTGGATGAGCTTTATCGACTGGTAGCCTCGTTTATCAGGTCCAAGCGCACAGCTGCTTGTGCAAACACAGCTTGCAGTGCCTCTGGAGTTGGACTGTTATCGGTTTCCTCAGAGCTGTGCAACAGGCTTGGGGCCTGCCACATCATCATGTGCAACAGTGGTGTGCATCGGTATGTGAATTTACACGTAGAGGTTCTTTACATTTTGGCTTCGTGAAGTTATAGCAGAAACATTCAAAGGACTCATATATTTGGTATAAGATTTGGCGTATATCTTTTGAGATAATTCTTACTCTCTATTTTCTGATTTTAGTTCTTATAGTTTCAGTAAACTATCCATCCAAAAGAATGGCATTCTGCATTTCTAATATGGTAGCCCAGAATCTTCTTTCCCTTGTATTTAGATTAACATAATTATATGTTAGGTGGAAATCTGTGCATCAGTTCTATTCAATATAGGAATTTGCATGATTGGAATTGATGCAACCAACTAAACTTTATTCATTCTACTTGATGAGTATTCCAGTTTTCATTGATTTGGATCCCCATTACCCACTTGTGAATTAAATGCTTCCTTGAGGTTACTACTGTCAGCCTACCCCTGGGGGAAAAATAGTCCAGGTGCTTATACAGTATGTTCTTGAAAATTTAAAGGGATCTCTTGAATGGGTTCTATTTAGGTAGTTTGTTTTAGGTGACTATGATCTGTCTGGGGCAGCCAAGAGAGGTATATGAATTATCCATAGGGTATATCACACTTGAAAAGAAGTCAACTCCTTCTCAATCACTTGCTCTTCTTCTGTCACCTTTCTATTTTCACAAGAAAGTGAAACCATGTAGGAGGAAATAATAGGGCACTGTTAGTGCTCATTGTACTTCAAGTGGGCAGCAAGTTTCTGTCATCAAGCACCATGTCTTCTAAGTATGAGGCCAGTTAGATTTTGAGAATGATGGTTTATTTATATTCAAATTTACCTAATAGTTAATTCATACAAAGGACTGTAGATGACTGTGCTGTTGACTGTGCAGTATCATAAAGTCATGATACTTATGTTAGATTTAAAGCATGAATAACAGACAACAACAAAATGAAAATAACAATAAAACAGCCAAAGCACAATAAAAAGTAACAGATTATAAGAAAACATAAATGACCTTGGAAAGTTATAGCTAAGAAATATCATGTGCAACTGAATGAATATTATTTTATAATCTCATAAGCTAATAAAAGTTCATATTCCCATATAGTGTGCATTGTTTGGGGAGGAAAGAAATTACAAAGTAAACAAATGTATATGTATTATGTTGAGTGGAATAAACACAAAACAGAAATCAGAGAGGCAAGATGACAGGAAGAAAGGATAACACCTTTCAACAGGAGATTTTGAAATCTCTGGATAAGGTCTGCAAACACCCTGAAGGAGAAGATTCAGTCAGAGAAAGCACTAGGGCCAGTGTGGGTGCTGCTCGAACAGTGAGGAGTCCATGTAGCCTCAGCAAAGCACCATTGCCATCATTATTTGTTTTCTTATCTTACTCTGGTACAAGATTATAATTACCTGAGGGTCAGACACACTGTGACCATCAGAAGTACTTCAGACTTGAAAACTATAAGCATATTCTCCTACCTACACATTTATTTGCTGAAAATTAATGCACTTTCATCTGCCACTTAATCCTAGAACCATGACCAAGTTGTCCAAATAATTGTCTGAGAGGATCCATGAGCAATTTTGGGATTAACATGTGTTGTTCAATCATACCAATCCCAGTAGATCCATCATCAATTCTAGCACCTAAAGAAGGTCAGAGCTCTTGGAATTATCTTCATATATTTTTTAATAATGAACAGGGGAAAAACAGGTGCTAAGAAAGTGTTGCTTATGTTTCCCTTAGAGTTCTAATTCTCCTTTGTGTTCTCCTCCTGCTTGCTTCTTCCTGCTTTCCATGTGCTCACCTTTCTTGCTTTCCCTCCTCTCTCCCCAGCATAATGCCTCCCTTTTAGTCTCACTTCCTAGGCCTAGGTGTGCCCACTCTCACATGCACATGCACACTAAGCCCAGCTACATACAGTCATGGAGAAGGCTCAGTATCACAGGTGCTGGTCATGGAGATAAATCGTGGAAGGGCATAAACCCTGATAATTCATTTACTTTACAGCTTGGTGTGCTGTAAGAGAGAGACTAATGTCTCTCAACTATTTCATAATTGCTATTTTCATGGAATGGTGTGTTAGAACCACAAGTAGCTTTGAAATTTCAAAGTAGTTTGAACTTTCTACAATTCAAAATAGCTTTTAATCAGTGCCTTTCAGAGACATTTATTGAGGTTTTGGCTCAAATGCCCCATAACAGATGCTGAATTTAAGATCAAAACTATTTGAGAGTGGTACAGTTTATTTTCTATTATTATCTATAGCAAAGTGGGAGTTATTTAGGGTGACCTACAACCCATTGCAATATGGCTTGTGTGGAGGCGTGCCCACACCACAAGAGTTTCTTGGCCACCAGCAGGGTGTGAAAGAACTCAACTCAATTCTCATATTGTCTATTGGAAGACAGCTTTTGATTCTACAGGTTAAATGCTTGACTTCTTAAAACTGCCTTCCACTTCAGGCTTCAGCTGCTAGCCTACACTCTTATCCGTGTTTCCGAGCAACTAGCAACAGATCTGAGGTTCAATTAACTTTCCAAATGACTCACAGGACTCAGGCACTTACTCACTATATTATTGATTTATTATCAATTATCTAACTCAGGAACAGCCTTATGGAAAAGATGCATTGGACATGCTATGTGGTAAAGGTTCAAAACACCTTCCCTTTCTTCAGGCACACCATTTCCCCAAATCTCCTTTTGACTTACCAACCAGCAAGTTCTCTGAATCCCCGGCTTTTGAGTTTTTGTGAAGTATTCATTACATAGGTTGATTAATCCAATCATTGGCTACAGGTAGTTGATACAACCTCCAGCCACTTTCCCCACTTGGAGGTCCAAGAGTGTGCATGAATATCCCACTTTCTAATACTGTCACCATCTGTTTCCCTGGCCATCAGCCCCCACCCTCAGATATCTTCCAAGAGCTACCTCTATTAACATGATGTGATACATTTATCACTCACAGCACAGGAAATTCTAAGATTTTAGAACTATGAGCCAGGAACTTTGGATGAAGACCAAATAAAGATATATAAGAAATGTATTTTGGCCATATGAATGACCTAATGTTTGTATGCTATATATCTATATCTATATAGATATATAGATATATAGATATATCTATATATCTATCTCTATATAGATATATAGAGATAGATATATAGATATATCTATATATCTATATCTATCTATATAGATATATAGATATATATATATATCAAAAAAGCACGCTATCATAGGAGTTTAACATTAGTTTGAATCTTTCAGGCCAGAATATTAGATTAAATTTGTGTTAATTAATATTAGGATCACATGCTCCATCTCAGACTGTTCCTAAAATAATTCATTAGTAATTATAATTCAGACAGAGAAGAAGAAACACGGTGGATCTACACCTGCACTGAACATTAAATGTGGGAATTCTCCCTCAGGTTCCAACAGAAAGGTGAAGTTCACTAAGTAAATCAGAACAAATATTGCAAAAAAAACCCAACTGTTTTATTATTTACTTTTGAAATGAAGATAAGGAATGGTGAACAATACAGTATTAAAACTAGGTAGTTTTTTTCTTTTTGCAATTATTTGCGAAATAAGATAATCTAAAATGTATTAAAATATTGAATTATGCTGCATATGCTTGATATTAAGGAGAAGAATGTCAGTTTTACAGAATGAAAAGGCAGATTTAATTAGCATGAATGTCTAGCTGTTTTAATGCCAACTTGAATTAGATGCCAGAGCCTCATGCCATAGTGAATATGAGATTATTAAGAATAGAATTCAGGATAAATAATTAAAATTACTTTATGGCATTTAGCCTGACTTTGTTTTTATTAAATTCTTTTTTCCTTGGATAAGCCTATGTGTATATTATAATCCCACTGATGATCTTTCCTCTCTTTAACCATTCATTTATCTTAAATAGCTCCATTGTTACTGAATAGGGGAAGAATAGGACTACCTCTTTTTACGTTCTAATTTTTTGCCTTATAGTCAATAAAAGCATATTGAGAGGTAGTTTAATAAATGGAAATTTCCTAAATTTCCTATCCTGAAATTTTTTCCTTTCACTTTCATTTTGTATCATTTCCTGCAACTTCTAATAACATAAGTTTTATCATTACCATTGTATATATAGTTTAATAGTCTGCTTATGCTCATGCAGCTATGTGGTGTTTTCAAAATGTACACCTATAATTTCTCATTATCATTTTTTAGTTGGTACATAGTATTCTAACAGCTTGGTACACTACTGTTTACTTATCTCTTCATTTGGTACTTTCTTGCTCTGTTGAATGCAATCCTTGCAGAGAGAGGTATCTATCTTTGCCATTAAGCTAAAAAAATTCTCTAAATGGAATTATGTCAAAAGTTATGAACTTTTTGATTTTAATGTATTATTGGTTAACTTTCCAAAAGGACCTACACATTAATAGCACAACCAGAAGGTAAAAGAATTATGTGGTGTTTTTACTTTTACGGTATCTACAGAAGACATTAAAATTCATTTACCTATTATGCTTCTCTCCTAGATGTACAATGATACTTCAGTATACTTTATGCTTCTTTGAATAACAGCTACAAACATTTGAATATCTTTTGAATTTCCTTTCCTATGAAGATTTATGCTGTTTATTGTCCACATACCCACTTTATTGACAGAATTACTCTTTGCCAAATTGAACACTTTTAAAGTATTGAATCAGCACCATGACTTTTAAAATTCTCTTTTGTACTCATGCCAGTTATTGTTGCAGGCAATCCAAAAACTTGCTATAGGGATTTCTAAATTTCCCTTTTGTTTCTTACTGCAGCATCCTTCTACTCAGTCTGGTATTTTATTTTGTTTTGGTTCTTTATTCCTTTATTCCCCTGCTTAAAGGCTTACAGTTTTTCTTCAACCAATATAAATCAGTATACTGCAAATGTTATAAAACCTGAAGCATTGAGTTTTACTTTGTCCAAAAAAAGAGATCCTCTTTCCTCCTACTATATTAATTTCTGCTTCCTTAGCCAGTGGAACAAGTTGTTGGAAATTTCCAGAGGCAAAGAAGCTTCTGTGAGGACAGCAAATCTTAAACCATACTTTCCCCCCTACAGACTCATCCTAGAGAATTTTTGTCCATATACTCTCACCTCTAGTAGTAATGGGTGCTCAGTTATGACAGTCTTAGTCTGATTCTGCAGGAAGGTGGGTAAATGGACTACAGGCCTTATTGTGAAATCGTTGAACCCAAACCTTGGAGATCTGTACACATATAATGCCTTTTATCTTCTTGTTTGTTCCGAGGATGAGTTTTCTTCAGAAAACAACATTCTGAATTTTAACTTATACACCCCCTATTCAGTTTCAGGGATGGGGGGAGGGACACTCTCTTGAGGATTCACCAGCCCTTAGCTTTAGTCAGTATCATTACTCTCTTCTATGTATTCTGTGTAGAACCCTGGCAGGTATGAGAAGGAAGCAGTGTGTGCACGGAGGTCCTGTTCTCATTATCAAGCTAGTGTTAGGCTGCTTTTTCATTACTTCGTTGTAGAGCTTGGTTTTGCCATATATAAAGTTTTAGAAGTTAACAGGTTGTGAAGTTGAGAAATTGAAAGGGTCCATTTCTGTTGCAGAGGGGTAACAATATAGAAAGAGGAAACATGGATGTGACAGCATACTGATAAAGGAGGAATAGAGAGTTGTGGAGCAAGTTGCTAGTTGCTAGTGGTGAATTTGCTCAACGGTAACAAGGTTCTGACTTTGTTTTATTAATGGAATGTAGTATATAGCATCAATCATGAGGGGTGGGATGGTCAGGGCTAAAAATGAAAATATGTCATTGGGCTTTCTGGCTTTAGAGGGGATGTGTCTGCTGACCAGATATCTGTCTTAATCATCATACCCTACTCTTGACCCCTGCTCTTGGTTACAGTCTCATCAACAAAGCATTTTACTTGCCCAACCCTTTGTCAAAACTGGAAGGTATACACCTGTCTTTGGCTCCTCACATCTCCCTGATCACACTTCTTGATACATGTTCTTTGACCTGGAGTGATCAAATTTCCTGTATTCACTTAACTGGAAAGAAGCCCAGGGCTTGGTTCATTGCATTCTTAAGATTCAATATTGGATTGATTAGTTGCTTCGTGTTGCTACACTGCTCGTAGGCATTTGCTTAGCAGACCCACATATTTCAAAATGAATTTATTAATGATTATTTGGAAATTGAGATGTATTTTCACACATGAGAGTATAGCTGACTTTTAGCTATACTCTGAGATTCCTTGCTTACCAGCAAATGGTTGCACATGCCATCACATGACCAGAGTATGATTACAGAAAAATGAAATCAGGAATTATAATATTCAGACAAATAAAGAGATACATGGGCTACAAGATTGGCTAGTGGGACAGTTTATATTCCAAATAAATAGTATAGTGATTTGCAGTTCATGGAAGCAATTTAAAATTATTTTTGAGGTAACTATCAAATAGTTGTTTTAAAAATCACTTTTGGTTGGACTCTAAAGGAATTTTTCTTAGAAATATTTTATTCTGTCATTACCATGACATCAAAGCACAAATTGACAAATAGGCCCTGGTTAAGGATGAAGGAATCTTGTGAAAATGGAGCACTCAAGGTAACCTGACTTAGGTCATCCAAGCCCTCATAGAGCCGATGATGAAGCTGCATCTTCCTCCATTGAACAACAAATACATCATGTAAGAGGAGTGGATTGATGCTGAGGATTTTTAGATGTAGGTTAGAGTCTATGTCTGGGCAAGGAAGGAAAATTGGAAGTGCTTGAATTTCACATCACCAGAAACGAAGCTAAATAGAAGCAAAGAAACAAGTCTCATAGCTCATGATCCCAGAACCTAAAGCTAAGGGCTCTAATCTTTAGTAGGAAAAAGTGAAATGATTAGTGTTCTAATCATTAGAAGAAAAGAAATGAAATGCTATAATAATGGGGATCTAGGAGAAGGACAAAAGAAATCATGCTTATGATGGGATATAAATCTTATTTATTGAAACTCAGAAGCAGAGACATCACCAGTGGCTACCAGGGAGGAGGAGGTGAAAATGGGAAGATGATGGTCGAAGGTTGACTGATGAGTTAAAAGATGAGGAAATTCTGGAGGTTTACTATTTAATGATGGGATTATAATTAGCAGTGATATTTTATATGGTTAGAATTTGCTAGAAGAGATGTTAGGTGTTTTTTACCACACAAAAAATAAGAAAGTTGAAGTGATGGATATATTAATTAATTTGGTTGTGGTATTTTACATTGTGTACTTAGATCATCAAATTTTACACCTTAAATAAAATATAAAAACATATAGGTAAATACATGTTTACCTCAGTAAAGCGGAACATGTGAAAAAAAAATAAACCCAGAATTTAAATTTTTATTCTATTGTAAAGAGGCAAATAAACTCCACAATTGATGCTAATTCAAACAACCAGATGAATAATATAGGTGTATTCCCTGAAGATTATGGGAAGATAGAAAATATTTCAGATATGAAGTTGCACTTTTTACCTTTTTTCCTTATATTTTATGAAAGATATTTACCCTAAAGAGATGATCTAATTTGCATATATATTTGTTTTATTGCCTACATTTTCTTTTACAATTAATATAAATCTTGATAAAATAGGACAGTGGATTGTTTGGTTCTTTTTAAATGTTCATTGTTTTCTTAAAATAAGATGACTGTGGGAGAAGAATAAAACAAATTATGACAATGACTTTTCATTGCAGTGGTTTTTAGTTCTGACCTCCATTAATAATGTGCTGTTGTCCAAAGAAGACTTTAATTTTAGTACATATAAAATGAGAACTTATATACGATTACTTTCCACTATTAAAATTGAAGGTCTAGGAAATTTTAATACACTAGTGCCTCTTGATAAGATAATCTAAATATGTAATTATTAGTTATATATTATATCAGTATTACTAATTGTATTATCAATATATTAATGTATTTAAATTAATGTTATTCTTAGAATACATAACCTATTATATAGTATGACTAATTTATACCAGTATTTGCCAAATTCAATATTACTATTTGAATATATTAATAACATTTATTTACTGAACCTTATTTTTATTTACCTATTTAACAATGATACACACAGAAATTATTTTATTTATTATATATATATTTTTTTAACATCTCTATATTCCCCAGGGTTCTCCCACCACCATATCACCCATGAACCATCATCATGCGCTTTTGTGCTTGTCCCTTCCCTGATTTTCCTCTCCCTCCGTCCCCCTCCCTAACTGGTTGCTTTAGTTCTGTTGTCCTCTTTCTTTTAGTTCTGACTTTCTCTTGTCCTTTTGTTTTCTCTTTATGCTATCTATAAGTGAGACCATCTGGTTTTTGTCTTTTTTTTTTTTCTGGCTTATTTCCACTAGTATGATTCCTTCTAGGTCCATCCATGTTATCCCAAATGCATCATATTTTTTTTTATTGCTGAATAATATTTTGTCGTACAAGTATACCATAACTTTTTCATCCATTCGTCGGTTTTGAGACATCTGGGTTGTTTCTAAACCCTAGCTATTATAAATAGTGCTGCTATAAATATACGAGTTCAGGTGTTCTTTTGAATTAATGTTTTGTTATTCTTTGGGCAGATTCCTAGTCGTGGAATTGCCTGATTGAATGGTACTTTCATGTTCAGTAGTTTATTATGTTTTAATAATGTTTCTTGAAGAAATATTGGTTGATAGCACTGTATATTTTTCAGGGGTATAGGTTCAGACCTCTGCAAATGTATGTTATCACACCAAGACTATCAAGAAAGCCCTAATAATTTTCTACCATAGTTTGTTGGATCTGCTACCCCCTTTCCTCCTTCTGGTATAGATCAGTTCTGATGTGAAGTTTCAAGGATTTGTTTTGGTAAATTCTTTTGCTTTAGTTTTTACGTATCATACTGTTTGCCTTTCTCTTGACTTATTTGCTTACCACTAGCCCCTCTAGTTACACCTATGTTGTTGCAAATGACAAGAGTTCACCTTTATGATAGCTAAGTTTCTATTTTGTGTGTATATACTACACTGTTTATCTACCCATCTCTCTTTGGACACTTAGATTATAACCTTTCTAGTGTAAATAGTGCTTAGTGAATATATGTGTGCATATATCCATTTGAATTAGTGTTTAAGTAGATAACTAGGACAGGGATTGCTGTATCAGTACATCTATTTTTTTTTATGTTTTGAGCAACCTCCATACTTTTTCTGTAAAGGCTGAACTAGACATCATCCCCATTACCAAGAGTAAGGATTCCTTTTTCTCTAAGTCAATGCCAGCACTTTTTGTTCCTGATCATAATGATATGAACCATTCCCACAGGTGTGAGATTACATCCCATATGGTTTTAATTTGCATTTTCCTGGTGACAAGTATTGGTGAGCATTCTTTTCATGTGTATGTTAACTGGCTGTATGTCTTATTTGGAGAAATGTCTTGCACCCATTTTTTTTATTAGAGTACTTGTTTTCCTTTTTTGTTGTTGTTGTTCAGTTATGTGAGTTATTTATAGATTTTGGATATTAACCCCTGTTGGATATATAATATGAAAATATTTCCTGCCATTTGGTAGTGTCTTTTTGCTTTAATGATAGTTTTCTTTCTAATTTATATTATTTATATCTTTATCTAAGGATATAATTTTCCTAGTTAGAAATTCTAGTACTATACTGATAGTAGTGTTAAAGTAGACTCTAATGTTAAATTAGAATATTAAAGTAGAATGTATCAGCAGTTTTTCTCCATTGAGCATGTTAGCAGTGGTTTTGTCATACATGACCCTTACTATATTGAGGTATGTTCCTTTTCTCCCAGCTTGATTGAGAACTTTCATAATGAATAGATGTTGAACCATATCAAATGTTTGCATGGTATCTGGTGATGTGGTCATCTGATTTTTATCTTTCCTTTTAATAAGACAGAAATCAGTTTTGATATTTCAAATTTATTTTAGAAAAACTGAACACAATTGTTTATCTAAATCTGCACAATTATGTCAAAGGCAAAATAAAATTCCAGTCATTTTCTGGAATCTATTTCTGAATGAATCATAGATAGTGATTTTCCGACTATGCTAATAAATGTCTTTAGCCTAATTTGTTATTGTCCATAGAAGGAAGAAGTATCTCAACAATTTATTCAGTTTTGCTGTTGTTGGTGGTACTTTAAGAATTGCTTCTGATAGAGCAAGACAGGAGGAGGGAGGTAAACTTGGGGGAGGGATGGACCCAAGAGATTAAGACAGTGGTTCACAGGTGACAAGGTTGTGGGAGACTATCAGGTAGACAACGATGTAAAATGTCCAGTTCATTTAAAAAATTAAGAAAGAACATAAGAAATAAATAAATATTTTCAAATAAAAAAGATAGTGAATGCATATATTTAACAAGCTGAATTATAAAAATCCTTCTTTTCCTTTGTAAACTTGGAATCAAGAAGGCAAGGTGTTGCAGAGAAATTTGACAGAAGGGAGCAGATTTTATATCAACCTTAAATTAGCTTAGGATATGTAACATATGCAAGGAGAATACAGAGAGAAAGATTTAAATTATAAAGTATAAACTGTGTGTCCCAGGTGATGGAAATGAAAAGGGGTGGTTCAGTGTGAATGAATCGTATGAGAATACAACGTGAGCCATGAAATAACATGCTCATGTTGGAGACCACAGTAAAGAGCGTGCTATTATTTCTGGGCAGTGAAGTTAGATGGATACTGTGTTTGGAGATGAGGTAAGGTGAGACTGTGAGAATGGATGACATTGTCTGTTAAGGAGCTGGAGCAGGGTGCTGTTTACTGGTGGTCCTAGGAAGCAAGTAGGGAATCCAGTCAAAACATGGTATGATAGAATATTTTTTAAAAAATAGTTGAAAAGGGATGATCACTATCATGATCTGTGATTTGGACAAGAAAGAGGGAGGAAGAGAACTAGGACTTTATGATCATGCAGCAGATGATGAGTTCTAAAACTAAGGCACAGCAGAAGGGAATGAATGACTGTTAAAGATTTGGGATGTTGGCTAGGCATGGTGGCATGCCTGTAAGCAGCAGCCTAGGAAGCTGCAGTCAGGGCCAGGGATTGCAGTTTGAGTCCCGCTGGGGGCACGGAGCGAGGCCTAGTCTCCAAAAAATAGCTGGGTGTGGTAATGCTCACCTGTAATCCCAGCTACTTGGGAAGCTGAGGCTGGGGATTGCTTGAGTCTGTGGTACTATGGGCAACATGAGCCTGTGGTTCCATAGGTAAAAATAGCGTGACCAAGTCTCAAAAAAAAAAAAAAAAGATTTGGGATGGTGGTAAACAGAAGTAGATAACTGGTGAGAAAGAGAATAAAGGAAAGGGAGTTATCTTGATTATTCTGACTGTCCAACCTGGAAAGATGGTGGAGAATAAGTGCTGCCATAGTGGGAAATAGACCTTTTTCCTTGAGATTGTGGAGAAGGATGCTGAGCCAATGGTATGTGTTGAGGTTTAGAGGTCCATGCTCAATTACAAGGGGATGCCCTTTGATTCATTGTTGGCAAAGTCTAAATGAATATAGATGCATAAATCGTGTGTGTGTGGTGTGTGTGTGTGTGTGTTTGTGTGTGTTTCAAGAGGCCATGAACAAACAGAGGTAGAGATGATTAATTAGTACAGGGAGAGAGGAGAAGGGGACCTTGTCAGAAAAGACTTCACAGAGATATATTTGAACTGATTTAGCATGTCACTAAGAATATCCTGGGAATTCACTTTAGGTGTTAGCTGCAGAGAAAAGGTATCTTGGGAGAAGGCATGATGGAGTGAAAAGAAAATAATCAGCTACCAACCATGGAACTGGAGAAAGAAGGTCATATGAGAAGTGCATATGGAGTATTATTATTCTCTGTTTCTCTACCTCCCCACCGTCTGTGCTCCTTGAGGAGGGGAGCAGCAGAGGAGGAGTGTCAGAATAAAACACTGAAAGAGAACTAGACAGATAAGAAAATATTCAAACAAAACTCCTTTGGCATCTTAGATAAACAACTCAAAGGGAAAACAGTGGTAGTATATTGTCAAAGAACAGGGGAAGACAGATGAAAATCACATCATGGACACCCCCTTGCTTATTGATATCATCAAAAGCACCTATAGTGTGTAAGGATAAAAAGTAGATATCAAAGTAGAGAATATGGGAATAAAGAAGTATTATTTAGGAAGTCCAGCTGACTGGGACAAGGCCCCCAACCTGTTCAGGTAAATCCCTAAAAATCAAAAGAAACGGAATTAGTGAAAGTATCCGAACTGACAAATCCAAATATGGAGGAAGCCAAGTCAAATCTGGTGACTGTGGCATTTAAGGTCTTAACTTACAGATATTTCATTTTCTTAACTGTTTTCAGCTTAGCTCCACCAGCGCCTAAGTACTCAACTACTCATCTGCAGAAGGTCTGTTATTACCTCTGCACTAACTTTAGCAATGAAACCATATCAGAGAAAAATCATACCTTAATGTACTTCAGTAGAAAGGAATGAGGGATGTAGAATGTGTTTACTGGTAGTTGATTATTAAGTCTAGATATAAAGGTATTTGCTGAGAACTTTCAGAGAATGTATTGAATATGGCATTAGAAAGTCCCATTATCTTTAATGAGAATTTCATGGCTAATTCCCTGTGCAATGCTGAAAATGCGGCTCTTAAACGCCATTGCTTTTTTCCTTAAGATAGATAGAGTAAGCAGAGTATTCAATTTGACTCTGCTGCTGCTGCCAGAATCTCACTCCAGCTGTTGCCCATCACTCTGCATTCTGTTCAGCTGTTTTCCGCAGTGCCCCCTCTGCTGGCCCTCTCTCCTTTCTTTTCAAATACGTTTTGACTCCGTGTCTTTCACCTTTCAGTGTGTGAAGCCTCAGAATGCAGAATGGGAATGGGAATACTTCATCAGTACTATTCATTTGATAAGAGTCAAATAAATAATAATTGGAAAGCATAAATAGACATCTATAGTTTGTTTCTATTAAATGCACTGGCAACATGCCAGAATGACTACTGGCTTTTGGAGTGTAGCTATTGTTAGACTGTCATTCAAATTTTCCTAAAGGGAGAATGTAAAATAAAATATTTTATCACATGTGTGTATAAATCAGTGAATTCTTTATTGTTAATAACAAAATGGCCTTCATGTGAAAATATTTATGTGTTTCTTTGAGTGCCTTCTCTGTTAATAAGGAATAAGGACATAAGTGTGAGATTTTAAAATCTTCACTACTTGTAGCATGTTTTTCAAATGTTTAATTTGTCTCAAAAGCCCTGCTAAGTGTAACAAGGGTGTGACAATATCAATAGGTCAGTAGAGAAACTTTCCACACTAACTTTTTAGAGATTTCACCTGTGTAGTATCAAGGCAACCTAGTTTGGATTGATCGGTATTTAACACAATGCTCTAGCCCTTTGGTGTACAATTCTTCCTCACTGTAAGGTGATAAAAAGGAGTAGGGAAAATATAGTCATGCAACATTAAACAGTTAATTTCTTCAATCAAGTGCTTCATCTAGCTGTCAATAGACTTTTCACAGCGGTGCTCTGTCTTTGGTTAAAAGTAATTAGAAGTCAGAACAAATGAGATCACTGCAGGAATGAATACACTCTACACAGAACAGTGCTTTTTATATAGAAAAATGCAAATCTGTAATAGAGAAGGAACACTATCTCCCTTCAATTTATTTTTACTACTTGATTGCTATACAATTGATACACTTACTTAGCATACTTGAAATCTAGTTCCTTTTTAATTGTGAACACATTTTGGTATGATGAGTCTACATCTGAGTAAGTAGTTTGAGCCAGCTGAAGTAATCTCTCTCAAAACAGTGCATTAATGTATGAGTACTGAGACCAGAATTGTAACTGTTTAACTACAATTGTAGAGTTGAAATTCTCTAAATGAAATAATCTACTTTATGTTATTTTAGTATAACAAAAAGAACCTGAGGTTTTGAGCTAGAAAGCTGATTTTGAATATTGATATTTCTTTAGCTCTATGACTGTAATTATATTATCTGTCAACTCAGACTTATTGGTGAAATGGGAATGATTTATTTCTGACACAGATGGGATGAGGACTTAGTGAGCACTACATGGAAGGCATCTTGAATAGTAGCTAGCCATTGTGAACATTCAGTCTTTCATTATTAATCTGTATTTCTGTAGTGGATCCATCTTCTCATTACAGAGTTAGAAATATGAAATACATCTTTTTAATTTAATGAAGTCATGTTAGAAGAAACTTTGTGAGAACTTTTCTTTAAAAAAAATCACAGTAAATGGGTCACAATATTATAAAATAGGCATTTTAACTCCTAACCTGTAAAGAATTTTCAGAACACTGGACCCATTACAAGTTAGGTTATTTGGTTTGGTTTCTAGAAGCTTCCTTTTGATTACTTGCAGATAACCATTTAAGAGCAGCAGGACACATTACTCTTGAATTGAAGGATAGAAGTTTTCTTAGTGTCAAAAAACACAAGTCCATATTAGAAAAAGGGGGAAATAACACTTGAAAAGAATCAGATGATACCTGATGGAGATAGTTCAATATTAGATAAAATAATTTTAAAGATAATAAAAACTGTAATAATAATGACAACAAAAAGAATCAGATGATACATTTGTTTATTCATTCTGAAGAGGAAACTATACTACATAGGGAGCACAGCTATGTGGCATATATTGTGTTCTCTCATCTAAGGGCCCTGCCCTCACCTGTGGTCTGAGGCCTGGACAAAGAGCCACAGGGAAGCCAGACAATCACACTGTCATAGCAGTCCTTTTTATAGTAACAATAAAAGAAAGGTAGAGGATTGGTTTTTAAGTGAAATGACTCAGAGAGTTAGACACATAGTTTTCAAAGAACAAGAGAGGAGAATCTATAACTTTCATTTTAACAGTGAAAGAAATGATTCTTCTGGGGTTACAATTAAGATCTCTGAGTCCAGAAAATACAGTAAAAATGGATAATTATGGTGAGATATTGACAGTTATTAGAATTTATATAGGAATCAGTAATCAGTATTATAAAGTAATTTCCGATGGATACCAAAATTGATCTAGAGTTGTTAGCCAGAAGACATAGTAGAAGTAATGATTACATCAAGATTAGGGGAATTGTGACCCATTGATCATGAAAGAAAAGTCATAAACCACTTATACGGCACTGTATGACTGTTTTTACTAATATTCAGAGTTCCTACAATGCATTTACTTCTTCACTTGATTTATTTAATGGTGAATACTTGAACAAATAGTTGGCAAGTACAGAGTATAAAGAAATGAATCTTTGAGTATGCATATAATGTGTGGTAACAGTATTACAATAACTGTATTATAGCATTCTTATTACACACTAATATTAATGTAAAATTTTAATAAGTATATATTAAATGCTTGCCATGAATAAATGAATTGAGTTCCCAGGAAGTATGATAAAGTCTGCCATCACTACAGATACCAATCCAACCTATTCTTGAGGTGACTGTATTGTTTATGGAAATCACTAACATTTGTTGTACATATACTATATACTGACTCTTTGCTAATTACTAGACATGGACTATTTTATGTAATCCTGAAAACACACTCTGCTGTGTGCTATCACCAAACTCAATTTAAAGATGAGGAAACTGTCAGTAATTCAAATAACTTGCCCAACTTCTTACACTTATTAGAAAATCTAGAATCAGCTCAGGATGTTCCCCAGCAGTAGCCATGTTCTTCATTCCCTTTGGAAGTATAATACACCATGATAAAGAGGAGTGATATATGATCCATTCAGACATAGGGGAGTATATAAGTGAAGCAGAATATGAGAAGTGAGAGGCAGTGACTATAAGAACTGTAACAGTATAGCTGACATAGAAGCAGAAATACGGAAAACCAGGAACCATACTGCAAAGACTGTATTTCATATTAAAAAATGTTGTCATGAGATGTTTGCATTTTTCACCTGCATTTTCAAAAGATTAACTTCACTATGGAGGCTGAACACTGGGAAGAGGTAACAAAAAGAAATTCAGAATGAGGTTGCCCCATTATAAGCAAGAGATAATAACAGTATAGGTAAAAAGATTGGAGAGATACTAAGAAATATGCAACTAGTAAGTGTGCAGTGTACCTAGAGTAGGTGTGGTAGGTAACACATGGAAATACACACAAACAGTAATCTTTTCTAAGAGATGAATTTAGTTTGGTCAGCTTATATACATATATACTTCTCATTCTGGAGGTGAAAAGAGTGAATAATGACAAAGATTTTAGGAAAACTCTAGCTTTAATTCTGACCACACTTATTCTGGGAAGGTTTTATAAAAATGGGAAGGTTGGGGATGTTTAAAAAAAAGTCTTTGTAAATAAATCCTTAAAAAATTAAATTATTTCTGTATCTCACTTCTTTTAACTTCTTTCTTTCAAGTCATTGTTAATGGAAAATCTCTAAGTCATCTATTTCCTACAGATGTTTATTTTCTTAGAGCTGAGTAAAATAGGATCATGAGAAAAGCAAAGGGAAGAGGGTAAAAAACATTCAGAAACTGAGCTGAATCACATTTTTTCCAACAGGGAAAATGTATCTTTAGTTCAAATATTGTTGAAATTAATCTGCCTTAGGCTACCAGGATAGAAGTTCACAGGATGCTCTAGAGTGCATAAAATCAGACCAGCAGTGCCTTCCATCTGTCATAACAATTTCTGTATGTGCAAATAGCAGTAGTAGCTGCCTGTGTTCCTGCTTATTTCACTTACTGTGTTCTCTTGGGAGTGGAATGGATAGTCACTATTCCTGTCAAAATTTGAATGTTGCCCAGGTGACTTCCATCTTGTAAGGTGTTGTGGAGAACTGCAGCTGACTAGATTTCTAATCAATTGCTTGTGGCAGTCCCTTGAATTAGTATTATTAGGTCTGACTTTTAACTAAAGAAGAAATAATGAAGACTTTCATAGAATAAGGGGAAATTATTTTGTGTTCTAAGATCTGGATTTGTGAGATGCTAAATATAAACATATAGCTGTATAAAGATACACAATTCATGTGAAGAATATTATCAAAGTAACAGGTTTCTCAGTCTGTATTTATATGCATAATCACTTGAGTGATGCATTTGCCCTAAGGGAATTTTCTCCTCTTGTTTTCATGACCAAAGGCAGCATCATAAGTATAAAGTGTGGTGGTAGAAATGATACTATACACATAGAAGTTCACAGCTGGAAACAAAATTGGACTTTGCTCATTTTGTAGAATTCTACATGGGAGGAAAATTGACTGATTCCAAAATTGTTAACATATATTTATTTCCCTTTCTGTTTGTGTAGTACAAAATTGAATTAATTATTAATGCATATTAATACATGCACTATATGTATATTATTAATGTCTCCATATAGGCATATTAATACAAAGAGTCAAGATGAGTTTCCGCATTTAGTCAGCATATCATTGTTAAGAGGGTGTACCATTTTCAAAGTTGGTCAAAACTGTGAATTTTTGGTATGTGATCCTTAAAACTCAGAAAATCCTAATATATGCTTTTAGACTTTGGGGTTTTGTTTTCCAAATATAGTACTTTCTTTGTAATAGGAAATTACTCTACCAATTAAACTACACTAGCAGAAAAAATAGACTAATCTAAGTACCTCAACTCTATTGTTACACAAAGTAGAGCTTACAGCAGAGGAAACTTTGGAAGTTGTAACATATGTATCTACATTCAGTGATTCCTGTAGGTTTTTTTTTTTTTTGTGGGACTATTTTTCTATCAAAATTTAGTATATAATATTATTGGGGAGTAGAATAGAAATGTTTTTGAATAGTACTTGGTCTCACCAATTTAAAAAAAATGTGTGAAAATTAAGTGTCACTTGCTTAAAGTTATATTTTCTAATTTTAATTCCTTTTAAAAATGTTTCACTTCAGTGTTACCTAATGTTAATTAAGGCAAGTTACTGTGACTGCCATTTCAGAGATCTTCATTACACTCATTTTTAAGGTAGTTTATGTAATGTAACAGATTATAACTAGAATTTGAAAACCTTCATCCACTAGTCATAAGAAAATTTGATTTTATCCCCAAGAGATAGCAGTCTATGATTAGCTAGCAAGCAAAACTTCAGAGTATCTGACAGTGAGAATTCTAATAGTCAGGAAATAATTCAATTGCAGGAGAACAGAACTTAAAACCATAAACCCTGTTTTGGTTTTCATGTCAGATTCATTGTGAATTATTACATCACCTTGTGGCCCAAACCAAGTAATACATTTCCCCAAGTGTTCATTTTAATACATTTCAGTCCTTGGGGGAGTAACTTCCTTCTGTAGCACAATTTGAGTAATCATTAAATGAGTTGATAGATCTGGAAGTTTTTAATATATTTAGAGTAGAACTGTTCTTTGTCTGTGATCATGATAAGTCATCAAATATGAGGATGATCCTTTGATTTTGAAGTTCTTTAATTATCAGTCATCTTAAAGGGAAGGATTAATGTATAACTTCCTTCAAGTAATGTTTGAAGTTCCACAAAGTTGAACTAACTGTAGTGTGTTATATATGAACCAAAAGATAGTTAAATAGAATATTTTGTATTTAGATTAACTTGGGAAAATTTTTATGTCTCCATTAAGAGTTAAAGGGGAAAATCAGATGTAAATCACTTTTTGACTCTTGTATATAGAAATGAGACTGAAAGACCATTTTACATGCTTTTCCTGACACTTAGTTCTACAATTTGACATAATATATATATAATATATGTCATATGTACATACATATATATGCACACACATTGATACTTATGGCTAGGATCACTTGACACAAATATATGAAATAAATATTGCAAAGAATCTTAGCAGATACCAAATTATAGTTAGGTGAATTCTATTTCAACCAAATGTCAATTTATAAAAGAGATACAGGTTTTCGTCAACTTTGTTATTATCATAACCCTATAGATCTCTCATAAAAGAACGCATCATAGTGTTACTTTAATGAACATCTCTTTAAAAAACTACAAGAGATTTTTAAAATAATTAAAATATAATGGATATTGGGACATTGAGATTTAAATGACAGTCCATGGATTTAATTTTGCAACTGTTATATGAAAACCAGCAGAAGATGCTTGGAATGTGATATTGGTAGGCTGCTATACTTAAGTATTTAGTAAATCACATAGATAATTTGTGTAACAAATTATTGTTCTTTTATGTCATCTAAGTAAATGTTGAAATTCCTTTCATATCAAAGGTATAAATAAGTGATCCACTTAATCTTAACCTCTAATCCCACAAGTCTATGCATATTTAGACATAGACTGTTTCATTTACTTCATCTCCTTCTCTTTTCCTTGTGTCCCAGTGTATTAAACACACTTGTTCTTAAGTGAACAGAACAAATTTAACTTCAAGGTCTTTTACTTGCTTTTCCCAATACCTACCTTTGCCACCTTCTTTCATTTTCCATTTCCCTGTAAAAAACTGTTTTCTTTTTATAATGTATTAATAACACCTGATATCATGCATTTGCTTTTTTACTTTTTCCTGTCAATTTGGTCACCTAAAGGACAGAACTTGACTTTGTCCAATGTCACATTGCCAGCGCTGGAGTCGGCCTATATTTGGGGTCTAGATTTAAGTGTCCCTTTAAACAAAAAGAATATGAAATTACAAAATGAAATAAGAATGAAAGTATTATTTAGAATGTGAGACAAAATCAAAATAAAAAGTTTAAAATGCTGATAAATGCTGTATTATAAAATTTTTAAAAATGAAAAAAATTTAAAAATGTTTTTATTACTTTATTACTTGACTAGTCTCTAATTTTTCCCCCTTATCTGGAATGATAAATCTTTGAATGCCTCCTCAATAGAATAGCTTAAAGAGAATAGAAAGATGATTGACTTTTCTCTAACATAACTGGTAATTAAAAAAAATATGACAGTTAATGAAAGTATATCAAAATTAATATGTGTGATTTGCAAATGATTACAGCTAAAATAAACTATGGAATTAATATTCCATTGAGTAGCTTCTGTATCTTTACATTTTTGTCCTTGTTTCTTCATTTCTATACACACACTTCAGTCCTGGATACCCCAGGACCCCCTGTGTCTCCTTTGGACCCTGTGTCTCCTTTTCAACATGAGTGAGTTTGTACCATGAGAAATAGGAATACTCTGGAAACATTTTCTCCATGAGGACACTGTACCAACCTAAATATACATTGAAGTGATGTGAATTCTAGTAAACCTAGTCCAAATGCACCCCTAAATCTGCATTCTTTAAGTCAGGTCCTAAATCTGCATTCTTTAACTCAGGTCCAGAAATAATCATAGTCATCTGGCTACAATAGAAGATAGGAAAGCTGGAATCTTAAAAAAAAAAAAAAAAAAGCAACATAGTCATTTGCAGTTCAAATACCTGCTCTTGCAAATTTGTAAAAGTTTATGACTAAGTCAATAGGTTGCTAGGGATTCATACAGCAAGACACCCTAAAACTCATCATTTTCTTTTTTATTCTTACAGTAAATATACTTCTGCCAGCATATAATTTTACTTGTAGGTATAAAGTGTATGCCAAAAAGAAAAAATGCCTGTTTAATGAATAAATGAGTGAATGTGTGGATGAGTAGAAAGGAGTTCTTTGTGACTCTTCTACAGCATTGCTGAATCAAAGTGCCTTTCAAATTAAATTGGACCCATTAGATAAAGGTTACATTTATCATATTAAACTAGGTTAAGTATATCAGTAATGTGAGGGTTATTCTCAATATGAAATGTGTCAAGAAGATTTATTCATTATAAGCGCAAATATATTGACCCTTTCTTTTTTTGTTCTATGGGGAAATTTACAAATTCTGCATAATTTTGCACTCTGTCAAATGCACTTCCTTGGGAGTTCACCCTTAGCAGAGCCATTACTTGGGGTGTCTATTACCAAAATTATGGAATAATTTTCTTCCAAAAACATTATACACTTGCCTTTTATGAAGGACAAATTTTACTCTGTGATCTTTATATTTTTCTTTTTTGTCACTCCCAGGTAGTCTCATAATTCTTTAATAATATTGAGCCGAAAGAAGTTGAAAAACTGTAAGCCCATATATTCCAGGACAGTGTTGAAATATAGATTATTTAAATACTAATTTACTATCTAATGTGAAAACAGTGCAAGAAATGTCATTGGTAGGTCAAAAAACCTCAAATTGAAACATTTGGTATTCTGCCTTCATTCTCCCACCCCTGATTAACAAATTAGTATCAGTGGTAATCAGAGAAGTAATGTATAAAATCAAATGATCTCTGTAAAATCTTATTCTGAGTATGCATTTATGCGACAGTATTCATGTGCTCTGAGTATTCTGGACTGAGAGTCTTTCAGAAAATTCCAGAATCAAAATGCTTCTTGCAAATGCTGACTTCTTCCACTTAACATTCAGATTGAGAGCGCTGAGAGAAAATAAAAAGCTCTGAGTTAAGTAATGGTATATTGACAGCAAAGTTATGGGCTCATTGCTAGACTTGTTTCATACTCAATTTGGGAGAATGGAATTCTGTGAGACTGCGGTAAAAAAATTTCACCTCACCTTTGTTGGATATATCAACTGTATCAACTGTGAATCAAATATCGCCAACACTTCCCACCTTGATCTGGTTGTCTCTTTTTAAATGTTGTCACTTTTTTAACACTTCAAATTAATCTTACAGTGTTTAGCATGAAATTAAAGATAAAGTCTTTGTTTTTTGGTGTTCTAGAAAATATGCATAACCTTTTTAAGGTAGATTTTTCTGTTCAGTGCTATATATGTGATTGATTCAAAACAAGTGATACTTTGAAGTGCCCTGTCAGAGAGTATGATATTGGCCATGATTTGATTGATTGGGAGATTACAGTGAAATCTTTTTACATGTCTGGCAGATAACTTTCTGCTCTACTGCTTTTACTACAGCTTAAAGTAGGGAGAAATACATCAGTTTAAAAGATTTAAGAAAATGGATAAAAATTATAGGTTGCTTGTTAAAAATTCTTCGCAATTAGAATTATAAGTATAGGAGGGCAAGGTGTGTTTTATCAGGAAGCACAGATATATTTCAGTGTGATTAGAAAAAGATAAAGATTTTTTTCTTAGCCTCATTTGACTGGTGTAATAAGCATTATTGATTAAAATACTAGAATCAATAAGGACTTAAAATTGGAATAGAGGAGACCTTAAGAAGGAGAAAAAGGTTATGGTCTGTTGAGTAAGCTATTAAAAGCTTTGTAAAGAATTGATTTTTTAAGACATGAATTGTCAATTCTGCTTTTTAACGTTCATTGGCATGCACCATTCTACAACACATAAGGATGTGTAAAACTGAAGTTACATATCATTATCAGACTCATGCACTAATATTTACAAGTGTAATGTACTACTACTAGAAGCTAATTATAAAACCTTAGCGCATCTGAATATGTTATTAATGCTTTCTAAAGAGTTGTCCATGTTAATGAGGAATTTGCTTCTCACTTCATTGAATAGCCAATGGAACTTAACATGTTCTTCCTTAGAATGCAGTTAATTATGTGTTGTGCATTTTCACTTTGTCAGGTTCCTTCTAAAATTAGAGCAGTAGTGTTTTAAATAATGTTTCTGCTCTTTTTCTTAATACATCAGTATCAAGATCTATAAAATACAATGAACTTATATGGTACAAACTTGTAACTAGAACTCAATGAGTTAGATGTTACTTACATATAAGCAACTTCTTTGTAGAACTGCTTTCATTTGTTGGGGAAAATAATAGTTGAGATCTAGAAAAATGAATGGCTAAAATATCAAACTGCAGGGGGTTATGTGGGGAAAAAAAAAACAATTTCTTGCCAAAAAGAAAGAAATTAAGTAAAACAAAATCAATAATATATATTATATATATAATATATATATAATATATACTTTATAAAAATACATATACAATCAATGAATATTTATGTAACCTGCAAAAGGTAAAAACAATGCATAGACCAGGGCAACACCAGCATTATTAATAAACATGCAATATACACACTATCATAGAGAAACATGTAGATGGGCATTAAAGGAAAGTAAGGAAAGGCTCACCAATCACATAACTTTTTGTGAAAATTCTGAATTTTCTTGGAGCTGATCTAGGGGTCATATTCCCTTATAATGAATTAAAATTTCATTTTGAAACTTTAACATTAACAAATAGTCTTATAGATTCAACCAGAAATATACCTTTTTAAAAATTTAATACTCATATTAATGAACAGCAATTTTACTATTTATTTCACTACAATATAGGACATATAGCAGTATAGATGTATTAAAGACTGATACATCATTATGAATGAACACTAGAAGTCATTTCTTATGAATTACATGAAATATCAGTTAAGAATGCTATGTGATAATAAACATTTATTCAATTATGCTTATTTAGTTTTCTGTATATAGGGTCTCTTATAAACTCAATTCATAATGAATTTGCTTTAAATTTGAATACTTAATTTAGGAACTCAACAGTTTATACCTCTGTCATCTACATTTAAAGGGGTGTTCTAGAAGGATTCACCCCCCCCAGAGGCCTCTTCTGAACCTCCCCTGCCTATTCAGGTCAGTTGGGAAGTCACTGGCGCCAGTGCCTCTAAGTAAACTAAAGTTCAGACTTACAGCCTTGATAGAACGTACAACATACCCACCACTGCCAGAGCCATGGTTGCTCAATATGTAACACAAGCCTGAAAGCAAAGCACAGTAAGGAGAAAAACTGTAGGCATGCAGCTATGCAACTATGGCTAACAATACATTGCCACCAAAGAAAAGTCAATCTCCAGAAAACACCAAGGAAGATATTGAAGAAGTGACATGTATTTCTGACAAAGGCTTAAAAATCAACATGATAAAAGCACTTCAGCAGATAAGGAAGAAGTAGAAAAATATAAAAACGAAACCATCAACAAGAATAACTTAATCAATGAACTGAAGAATGAAAATGAATCCCTGAAAATGAAATTGAAGGAGATCTAGGATTTAAAAACTGCAGTAGAGGAGCTCAAAACTGCAGGGAAAAGTCATGAAAGCAGATTCGATGAAATAGAAGAACAAATCAGCACACTTGAGGATACAGAAATAGAGAGGACAAAGAAAGAAAAAGAGGGAGAAAAACAAAGTAAGACGACTGAAGAAAAACTCAGAGACCTGTCATATTCCTTAAAGAGAAGAAATATAAGAGTAATCAGAATCCCAGAAGAAGAAGAGAGAGTCATGGGAACTGAAAGGTTTTTAATACAATAATAGAGGAGAACTTCCCAACTCTGAAGAAAGAAATGAAAATAGACATTCAGGAAGCAAAAAGAACACCAAACTACTTTAATGAAAGAAAACCACAGCGAGACACATCATAGTAAAACTTCCAAGAACCCAAGGTAAGGGTGAAAAATGAGAATGACTAAAGAAAAGAAACAGATAACCTACAAAGGAAAAACCCATTAGACTGACTTCAGATTTCTCTAAGGAGACACTCCAGGCAAGGAGAGAATGGAGCCATACCTACAAAAAATTCCAAGACAAAAAGTGCCAGTCAAGAATACTCTACCTTGGAAAACTATCCTTCCTACATAAAGGAAAAATTATAACCCTCTCTGACAAGCAAAGTCTCCAGAAGTTTGCTACCACTAAACCCCCACTCCAAGAAATTTTATAAGAGGCCTAAAGAGCAAAGTCAAAATAATAAATAGAACAAACAAAGAGCCAAACCAAAATCTCAAAATGATCACCAAAAACCTAATGTTAGATCAAGAATCACTCTAAATGTTAATGGTCTAAACTCAGCAATAAAAAAACATAGAGTTGCAGACTGGATCAAAACACAGGACCCAACATTCGACTGCCTCCAAGAAACACACCTGAAATCTAAGGCCATGCATAGACTGGAAAACTATATTACAAGAAAATGCCCCCCACAAAAAAGCAGGGTTTGCCATTCTTATATCAGACAGATCAGACTTCAAACTAAAAAAAGTGACAAAAGATAAAGAAGGCCACTACCTAATGTTTAAGGGGTAAATCCACCAAAAAGATAAAACAATTATCTACATATATGCACCTAACGAGAGAGCACCAAAATTCATAAAACAGCTACTAGCAGAACTGAAAACAAATTGGTGAGAACATGTGGACAGGGGGTGGGAGCTTAGCACCTCTACTGGGGCACAGGCTCAGGGCAGGGGTGTCCCCAACCTCAATAGACCTTCACTAAAGATAAAGAATCCAGTATCCTGTGCCCCATGGCCAGCCATGATGACTGGTCGCAACACCCCATGGACACCGGTGGTTCCCACCCTAGGTCTAGGGGCTGGGGGACCACTAGGGATGCACCTCGGTGAGGCCATGGCAGGTGAATATGCAGACTACGTGTGCGGGGACCTCTGGGCTCCTGCACTCTGTGGCCAGCAATGGAGGCTGGTGGCAGCACTTAGTGGGGAGCAAAGGTAGTGACAACCTCCTGAGTAAGGTGGCAACAACTCCTGGGTAAGCCCCCCAAAGTGTTGAAAGCCCACGAGGGTGAATGGGTGGGGTTTAACCCCATCCACCAGTGGATGGTTGTTGCACAGCGAAGCCATCTGCAGCCCAGATCAGCCAGGGCCTATTTCCTCCAGCCCCCACCCCATGGAGGGTTGGGAGGGTGCATGCCCAGCTATCTGGGCCCCACCCCCATGCAGGGAGGTACCGGTGCATGATGGGGGGGATTCTCCTTCCATTTTACTCTCACCCCAGCTAATCTTCAAGAGGAAGAGGAACATACATAATACAAACTCTATCATAGAATGGGCAAGGGACCATGTAAAAATCCAGCCCACAAGCCTGAACTGGACAAAGCAGATGGACAGTCGAGAGAAGCAGTATATGTGAGACAGGAAAAACAACTATGGAAACATGATGTCATGAGAGAAACTTATTCACTGACACTGACAGGGTGAAATCCCCTAAATCTGACACCAGAACCAGCAGCAAAACAACAGAGATGGGATTGGAGAAGTCAGCCTCCAATGAGAGAGCATGGACAGACCACAAATAGATATAGACTGGCCCCCAATGCAATCTTAAGACTGATAACCTACCAGCAAGGTTCGCCTGGTTCCAACAACGCAGTCCCTCATCTAGAGAAAAAACACTGCCACAGGAAAGGAAAAGACTAGTAGACTTAGCACAGACTAGCAAACAACAAAGAACAGGGTTTGATAGAATAGAGGGGGGACCAGGGGGAGGAAGGAGAGGGAAGTATCCCAAGAACCATTTACTGAGGCTGTGATTTAAAGAATATAAACAAACAAACAAAAATGAAAGAGGTGTTGTTTTGAAAAATTAGTGTTTATTGTCTAAAGCTTTAACTTCAGAGATCGTGTTATAAAAGAAAGCATCTATCATTTGTTAATTTACATTTTTTCATGTCTGGGTTTCTTTTTAGAGCATTTGTCCATTAGAACATGATATCCATTAGAACTGATATGTGGTATCCAAGAAATCATTGATGCATAAATAATGAAAATTAACATTCCACCCTCAATAAGCTCAACATGGATGGAAAAGATAGCCTTAAATAGTACTGGTATATTTTCAACAACTAGTTTTGAAGAATGTAAAAAAAAAAATATTCACCATCAAGTTGCTATTTGCTGACTTTTTTTTTTTTTAGTTTGAGATTAATATGGAAGAGAAGCATGTTTTCCTCAACTTTTCTGAGTCCTTAACTAAGAATCGTGTAATAAAAGAAATAGCAACAAGTTGATTAAGCTTTATGTTTATGTATGCCTGGAAGATACCTGAGAGAAAAATGAATAAGTCTCTGATGCAGATTTTGGGGTGACATAAGGGCTGTCCCTCACTACTAACCCAGGCTGTCTTGAAAACTGTTAGGGGAAATTGTTGAGTTTGATTTGCCCTTGCTTTTGCATGCAGGTGCACCCTGAGTGTGACACTGGAGCAGGCTATCATTTTGGCCAGAAGCCATGGACTACCCCCTCGCTACATCATGCAGGCTACGGATGTGATGCGCAAACAGGTATGGCTCACACACATCATATATAGTTGTTTTACAGGACCTTGATTTGAAGTTTCTTTATGCATTTTTCAGGTTCCAACTGGTGCAGGGGGACATGATGGCTCTTTTTATGGGCACAGAAGATATGCAGTGAACAAGAACATTTATTCCCAGGGAAGAAGATGTAGGCCAAAATAATAATAATAATAATAATAATAATAATAATAATAATAATAATAATAATAATAGAGCAGCCATTAACTTAGATAACCTGGAAAAAGAATGTCTAGAATGAAGGAGAGTAGGGAATTGGCCAGCCAAAATGAGCAGGAGCAGATTTAGGATTAAGAACAAGATAAAGGACAAAAGATATTTTCAGGAATTGAAAGTGATTTACTCAGTCTCAGAGAATAGCTAGGGGAAGCAAGGGGAAAGGAAGAAAAGACAAAAATCAGGACCCTGACTGTTTTGGGATCTCATAGGAAATCCCATGCCAGTCTAAGAAGTTTGTGTATTATTACAAAGATACAGATTTTCCTTTAGAGCCATCTTTAGTTCAGAAATGCACTCTGTTAATAGAAATTGACCTTTCTATACAATAGCCCAGTAATATTTTAAGTGTGGTAATTTGGTTTTTAACTCTTAAAAGTCTTTAAAAAGATAATAAGGAATTAATTAGACATTAATGTCTAATTTACTAATTGTTAAGAAAATGTACATAATTTGGTGAAAAGATAAAACTTAGTAGGAAGATAAAGGTTATCACCATTTCTCAGAATGGCCAAAGACAGTTGATCTAACAAATTTCTCTACTTACTGAATCGGTTTAAATAGCCCTTTTATTGTGAATGGCAATTTTTAAGGTATGCTTTTGCAATTGTTTTATTTACTAAAGATTTAGCATATAATTATCAGGTTTACAGTCAAGATTACAGTGCATATTGTTGGACAAGTAAGTAAAGTAAAAACAGAAACAGAGTGCCATCATGGGATCTGCAGGAATGAGGTGCAGGGAGTGCCACATGCATTGGTGCTTTGCACTAGGAACCCAGAGTTGAAGTCAGCTGGAATAATTTTTTATCTATGTTAATACACAAATTCAATTTTAAAAGTAAAGACAAGTTTGTGATTATCCATGTTAAGATTGGGATCTGCATGCTAAAACATACAATAAGAGACTAACCTTTCTATTTTACTCTTGCTATTAAAATAAGTTTGCAAGGATCTACCATGGCCCAGCAATTCCACCTCTAGGATTTTACCCAAAGGATATAAAAGACATTGATACAAAAGGAAATTTGCAGTCCTGTGTCTATAGCAACACTACTGAAATAGTTAAGATACCAAACCAACCTAAATGTTCCAAAATAGATGAATAGATCAAGATGATGTGGTATATATACAAAATGGAATACTATTTAGTGATCAGAAAGGCAAACTCATTCCATTCACAGCAACATGGGTGGAGCTAGAATGGATTATGCCTAGTGAACTAAGTCAGAGAAAAAAGAAAAATATCAGGTGGTTTCCTTTATAGGAAGACTGTAAGAAAATGGAACAAAGGAACACCAATAAAAGAGACAAAACTTACAGGCAAACTATAGATCTCTGAGGCATACAGTAGGGGGTCAGGAATGAGAAGGGGCAAAATAGGGGAGGAAAGAGCTTAAGGGACAATGGGAGTGGTTCATGGGTGATGTGGTGGTAGGTTTATGGAGACTAAACCTGAGGGGAAAAATCAAATATTGTACAAAAATGAGTAGTAATGTAAGAAAATAGAATAGTTTAATCAATTTTATTTTCTAAAGTAAGGTTTCAGTAAGACTTGGAGGAACCATATGAATGGCTTGTGGTAGGTTAAGCGATTGGTATTAATATTTTTAGAATGATTTAATAAGGGAGTTATTATTGACTGGCTACATACATATACTTACTATATGGAGCTGAATAATCAAAATGGTTAACTTCTTATAACTGAAAATGGATGCTTTGTAAGATAGTAGAAGAGGATGACCATTATGTGGGTCTTAGTGACTCATTTACCTGATGCTAACCTCTTTAAAACTTAATATGGAAATAATATGTATATGTCATAGTTATATAATTTAAAAATACTAAAAAGATATGAAGTTCTTTATAAAACCCTGCTTTATTTCTAGACTGCTCTATTTTTCAATATTTATCACTGCTTCCTTTTTTCTTTGGTTGAAATTATGATGCTTCCAAATGGTTCCAAAAGACAAAGAACTGGTTTCTTCCTTATTTGTGAAAGATCATCGAACCTGGAGTCCTCTTTTTAGAGAAATTGGTGTAGACTGGTACACAGAAAATAATTTCACAGTCTTCTTTTTGTTGCTAATCTTTTTTTCAATAATCATAGGGTGATTTAATGTTCTTATTTCTAACTGCAGGAGAGTTTTCATGTCCAGATTTTGTATATATACTTTTATAGAGGTATAGTATTCATTGGCTTGTTGCTAGAAGGAAAGATAAAGGAGAGAAAAGAAGGTTCATATGCCCTCGGTAATTTTTTGGTAATGATTCTTTTCTGAGGCAGCACTTAAACAGATAATAAAGATATTTTCATTGATAGCATAAATTGTCTTTGTACTGTATACTTGGAGGTAGAATTTTTACATTTCAGAAATCTGAATGCACATGATTTGTGCAGAATTTGTGCATACATTGCTTTAAGAAAATAGCTTATTTAGCTAAGAACAAAACAGGAACATAAGTTGAACAGGACTGATTTCTGTTGTGTGAAATTATGGACATGGTAGATATTTAGCATTTTCAACAACTTAAGGTTTGCTTCTAGGAATAGAGACAGAAAAGATAATAAACATAATGCTGTATTTAAACTTATTTTCAATGATTTAGATGATAGGAAGTAAATATCAATCCTTTGAAACAATACATCAGCACACTGATTTTCAATGACTTTAATTTTGAAAATGCTCTTATGACTATCTCTCTTTCTTCTCACCCAGTATCTTTGGATATTAAGTACATTGTTGGAACAAGTATGTGTACTCAAATGGTAATAGTATGCTACTCATTGCTACTTAGAACTAAAAATATTTTCCTGCTGTCTTTAGGGTGCAAGAGTTCAGAACACAGCAAAGAATTTGGGAGTCAGAGATCGAACCCCACAGTCCGCCCCAAGGTAAGCAGTTCTCCAGTCTATTTCCCCATAGCACTTGCCTCCATTTTCCAGACATCTCACTCAAGGCTATTTCCAGTATAGACCTGATAGTCATCATGCAAACTGGTCTTGTAAATTCCGATGGCTAAATGTGATTAGGCCTAACGACTCTCAGAATTAAATTAAATTTTAGTTGAAGCAATCTAGAGGTAGCAGATGGAAGTTTTAAGGTTGCATTGTTTTATAAGTTCAAGCATTAATTCAAAAACAAAACTCAGCACAGGTACTACTAAAACTTGTAACCCAGCTGTGCCAAACTACCAAAATGCCATTTTCACTTATGTATCTGTGACTGCACAGCATGGTGCCTTTGGAATCATTACCTTCTCCATTTATGCCTCAATAGAAAAGTCTTATTTAACTGAAAACCTAATTTAGATGTCAGGTTCTCCTTGAGCCTTGTTCGAGTTTCCTTCCTCTCTGTGCTCCCTCACATCTTAGGTATTGATCTGTGGTATCCTTATATTGAGTTGCAATGTGTTGTTACATCTTCCCTTGCCCAACATGAATGTAAATTCTTTGGGAAAAGGACACTTCTTTGGATTTTATTCATAATATATCACACTACTTATATAGGAGACATCCAGTATCTGTACTGATTTCAAGAATGCGTGCATGAGTAAATGGCTGAGTGTTTTTGTTTGTCATCTTACCCAATATTAATATTAACAGTCCCAAAGAACTGAAAGCTAATCTACCTTTAAAATAAATGAGCATGAAACAATCCATCAAATGTCCATTTGATTACCCTTGAGATGTTAGAATAAGCAGTCATCTATTTTGAAGTGGGACAAAGCTAAATAATTTATTTTACATTTGATTGCATTTCTGTATTTGCATCTAAATAGAATGTAGGCTCCTCCATGTCCTGTCACAGACCAGACCATCTGTATTTGTTTCTACTCATAAAGAAGTTACTAGGGTGAGAATGATGATTGCAGTGTTTACTTTATTTTTAAAAAATAATATATATTATATATTTCACATCATTGTGATCCCTGGGGGTCACCCATCACCTCCCCTCCCTGGCCACTCCAGCTGGTCCCCTCCCCCAATTGTGTACTTTCCTTCGGTTGTCCATATATTAGTGAAACCCTTTGGTTTCTGTCTTTTTCCTGATTGCAGTGTTTATAAAGTTATATTTAATTCTGAAAAAACTATGTGGGCAGTGAAAGTTCTTTCAAAAGGGAAAAACATAATTTCCTCCTGAAAATGGATGAATCCGTCAAGCTCTAATTGCATTTATTTTTAATGCTGACTCCCAACTCAATTTAATTCTCAAGTCTTGCTAATGTTATCTCTCATAGCTGTTTAGATTAGAGTCTAAGATTTTTCTATAGCTAAAGAATCTTCTCACACAGGCATTTTCTCTCTAGCACCTTAAGCAAATATGATATGTTTGAACAACAGACCCAGTGAATTGTTAAAATTTCAATAGGAAAACAAAATAATGACTCACCAAGGTCTTAGCAAGAGCTTATAAACACTAATAAACAGTAGGTTTAGGATAAGAATTCAGCATCCTGATCAATAATCCAATACATAAAATGAATACAAGATTGATGAACTCACTTTTTCTTTAGCAACGTATGTTTTGAAACTCTTGAAGTGAAACACAATAAATAAAATGGGTAAGCTTTAAAGTTGATGTTTTTCACAAATGGATAATAAAATATTCATGAAAAATCTAAAGTCATTTTAAAATTTTGGTTTTTTATTTATTCTATAATATTTATCATATAAGAAATTTATTGATGGTATAAGAAATTCTCCCATGGAGACACAAATTTAATTTTATTTTATTTAAATAATTTATATATATATATAAATTATTTATATATATAATTATTTATATATATATATAATTCACATCATTGTAATCCCCAGGGGGTCACCCACCACCTCCCCTCCCTGACCATTCCCACTCGTCTTTCCACCCCCACCAGTTGTGTACTTTAGTTTGGTTGTTAGTTTGTTTTGAGGAGATACACATTTTTAAAAAGAAATAGTTCTGGCTTTCTGGGAGCTCTCAATTAAAGGGATGAGGTGAGTAAGACATAACTGTAAGCAAAGGTAAATGGAAGAAGCCTCCTCTAAGGGCTCAGGGGTATCCAAGGCCCACTGAAGGTCTGGGAATTTTTCCAATGGAAAGCAGTATATAAAAAACATATTTGGCTCTCAATGTCAGGTCAGCCAAATGCCAGCCTAGGGTTATGTTTCTGTAAATATCTTCATGGAGATTGTGTTTACTATCCCTGTCTTAGATATTTGGTTGAAATACCCAACTTTTCTTTGTGAGTTTTTCTTTCATCACTACCTTTCTTGTATTTTTTGTGATTAATTCAACGAAGATATATTGGATTTCCAATATGTAGCTGGAAATGCCAGATACTTTGTTAAAAACTAGGGATATAAAAACTATCCCCTCCATCAGTCAATGAAGTATAGTAGGATGGCAACTGGCTAACACAGAAATAGCATATAGCATGTGATTAGAACCCTGACAGAAATAGGTAGATGTGACCATAAGAACACAAAGAGGGGGCACATTAGTCTGAGGTTGAAGATGGGAAGTAGCAGAGTATCCTGGTGATACATTTCCATTTCTCTTCTGATTCTTGGCACCACTGCTAGAGAACATATCACATCCTGAGAACTAACTGAATCTCTTACTGATGATTTAATGTATTTTAAGAAAGACACGAAGTAGGCTGGGGACATAGGTAGAGACTGAATCAGAAAAAGCCTAGCGTGAGATAGTTTAACTTGAAGACAATAATAGGGAATATTTAATTTTTTAAAAATCCTATTTATGAGATTTGAATTTGACATTTACTTAAGGTAAGAAGGATCATTTGAAGTCAGCTAAAACTGAATGCTGGACTTGCAGGGGATTATTATAGGCTAGGGGATGAATGTGAGAAGAGAAATAAAAAGATATTTAGAAAACAGAATAGTATTTGAACACAGGTTAGATTTATATTAAAGGATTAGGGGAAAGATGGCTACTAGCATGACCACTGAATCTTTGGTTTAGCTGACAAAAACTTCCAGTTTCTGAGGTCATAGATGCAGGGAAAATAGTACATGGAGAAAGGATGATTAGCTTATTGCTGATGCAAAGACTAAAGTCCATGGGACATCCATGTGGAGTGACCTTATAAAGACACAGTTTGTCCTCCTTCTGACTCTCATACATTGGCTCTCCAAGGCAATAAACATATCTTCATCAAGAACAAAATAATGCATTCCACATGTAACTGGTCTTATTATTTTTTATGTCACAAAATCTGGAAACTATTGTGTTAGGAGAGCTGATTTTCTGTATTTGTTTGTTTAATTGGGAAGTAGCATGCTAGAATGATTAAAGTGTAAAAGGGTTTTGATCCTAGCTTCTGCTCTGTGGCCTTATTGAATCAGATTATCCTCTCCAAAACAGTTTCCTCTTCTGTAAGATGGTGAGAGTGGCCCTGAGACTTAGTAAAATTGTATCTTTAGCCTGAAAAGGGGCATTTGTTTGATGATCTTTTAGAATATAGCTTTTTTGTGTGTATGTAGAGGATGAAGGGCATAATCTATTGGCCGAGGTTGGGAAACTCTGCTCTTTGCAGCTTTGGATTTGGGCTGCACATTTCAGCTTTAAGATGGCTACCTGTACCCAAACTGGAATAGGAAAAAATGGAGCCAGGAATAAACCTTTTCCCTGCAGAACTAATGTCCATGCATGGAATGAGAACACCAAAAGGGCCTCAAAATTTTGGATAAAAATTCATCCCACTACCTAACAATTTAGCTGCCAAAAAACTCAATTCTTCAGTGCAGCTCTTACCTATTGCATTTTACTTCCAAACATCATCTGTCCTTTCTAAATTCCCAGTGCCCTACAATTTCCATTACAAATGGGTCTGAACTCAAATAACCCTGAGTCACTTCCAAGAAGCCTCACAGAAGCTGATTCTGTCTGACTTTGCCATACCCAGAGCTATTATTTAATTAGGTGATCACAGAGAGTAGCCTTTTCACCAATTTGCAAGGCAGACATTTCAAAAACTTGTCTACCTTGTGGCATTAGTTACATTTTGTGGAAACATGCAGTGCAAGGTAATGGAATGTGATGTTCATCTAGATCTTAGGCATTCACCCAGTTTTCTGTTGTCTGTTCTATCTTAGTAAGACCATTGTTCCTTTTTATTCAGTAGGCAGAACTGGCTGGGAAATAGGAGCATAGGAACTACAGGGGAAAAGAACTTTTCAATCATGCTATTATTCTAGCACCAAGGTGCAATTTGGAACAACTTCATATCCCTCAGCTGCAAACGAAGCTTTGAAGTATATCAGCTCAATTTAATGCATTCTCTTCTCCAAGGATGAGAACAGCTTTTTTGATGTGAGATGTCCTTATTTTAGTATTCATTTTCTCTGTGAACATGATCTAAAGATCATTAATCACTTTCCAGATTTGAAGTACATTTTGCAAACCTCCAAAGGTAATGACAACTTCTGTATGTTTCCAAACTAGAAAAGTTAATTTTTTTGGCTTAGTTTCTAACTCAGTAATAAATTTTCTCATTTCCCCCCTTTGAATAAGAATTACATTGGATTATACATTGAGATAGAGAAAAGCATATACTTTACTGGGTTTGTTAATACTCATTTAAGCTGTGTTCAATTTAATCTACAAAGGGGAGAGAAACACCACTGTTACCCCTGGATTAGGAATACTTTTGAAAAAGAGCAAAGTTGAAATCTGCACCTTATATATTTCAGTGCATCAAGCTAAACTCTGAGGTAAGACCACCATGAGCACAGACACCATTGAAGATCATGGAATGAGTCCAACATCTGGTTAATTTACTCAACCGATCTCTTCTCAGACTATGTCTTAAATTATGGCTTTCCCTATGCAATTGTTCTCACAGCTGTTCTGCACTGTCCTTTAGTTCTGAACTTAGGATTTAACCATTAAAGGAGTGTGGGGAGCACTACAAATTACATAGACCTAGTTCAGTTTCTTGATCTTTGTCTTAATGCTGCATGGTCTCAGACTTTTAGACCTGGATGCGAGGTGAGGGGAGTACCTTAGGGAATCTCCACCAGTTGAAGTGGATTTCTTGGTTCACATGGACCTCCACTGATGCTACTGATAGTTGAATTCAGAGAATGGGCAGAGTTGGGCAAATATTCTTTATAAAACTGCAGCTAATTTTGTCTTTGAGATTCAAACCTCAGAAATCTGCTTCACCAGTCTCCCCATAATCAACTGCCTTATACCACAGGAAAGTACAAAATGAAATAGATTTCTAAAACTGGCTAGGAAATCAGTAAACCCCTAGGAGATAGAAACTATCTTGTGCCAAGACAGTCATGATTGACAAGATGACAGTTGTTAAAGTATTTCCTAAGATTCAGAGAATCAGTTTTTTTCACCAGTAAGGTAAAATCCAGTTAGTGTGGGTAATACTGGACTAGAAGCTGGTGATGTATAAAAGCAGCATTGCTGAATCTGTTGCCGTCTACATTTACAACTAGACTGATACTGATTAACAGAACTGAAGTTTGGAATTTGCTAATTTGTGATTTCTAGCAAAAGAGAATTATTATTCATACCTCCACACCAAGAAATTATTTTTAAAATAGGTTATCCATTAAAAACCTCACTGGTAATGGTAGTACATCTGTCTACTGTCATTCTTTTTTGTCTTTTCTAGGCTGTACAAATTGTGTGAGCCACCTCCTCCTGCTGGAGAAGAATGAAGAGAATCCTCAAGCAACCAGGAAATCAGAAGCTTCTGAAAACTGGATGAAATAAAGGACATGCTGGCTAAATGTTCTCAATTCAAGATAAATGAATTTTTTTTTATAAATCTTTCACCATGATGTAAATAATTAATGTTCTTTTGTGCTTGGATATTTGTGCTGGAAATGTAAATGCATTTAAACAGTTCAGCTACACTGACCTTTCCATGTATTAACACTAAGTATTCATTTTTAGGGTAAAATTCATCCCCAAAGTTTATGAAAACATTATCAGAGATTTAAAAAAACAAAACAAAACAAAAAGCTACTAACTAAGCAATGTGCTCCCTCTCTAATTTTTCACAATTATTTTATTATGTTGTTTTCATCTTCTCTAAATGGGAACATGTACTAATGGACATTTCTACTTGAAGATGCTGAAGAAACATGACCACGCTTTCAGATCATCAAACAAAAGTGTTACAAATAGCATGGAGTGGGTGCTATAGTCTTCAGGCTCCCACTTGCAACAGCAAGTAGTCTGCGTGGAAGGTGCAGCATGTGTCTTGTCCTTCTAAGTTCAGAATTCTCCGTAGTGGATATTTGCAGCAAGCCCTTCGTCCAGCTTTGAGGCATCCTTTGCTCATGGAGAGTCCCAGTGAATCAGAGCTATCATTGCTCTCGGAACTGAGCATGGATACCTTATGCCATGCGCACCAGGTTGTGCCAGAGGGAACCAGGAGGTATGGAGAAGCAGACACAGGTGAGGTATGGGAAGAAAGACTAGGGTGAATGAGGAAAAAGTACCCATTTAAGATGCTAACATTCAACTTAGATACCTAATATTCTTAATTTCATTAAAGCTTTCATTTGAGATGTCAGATTCTTAAAATAATACATCATGCTTATCAGTTTTCTCTCATGGTATATTTATATGATAGGAAAATAAAGCTTTATTTGTCAATCTCTGAATGAACTATTAGGGACTTTGGTAATTTGTGGACACAAAGGGTGTCTCCTATTTTCAATCTAAAGTATATCTGATGTTTATCATTTCTATGTTGATAAAATAACATTGTTTGCATAGTAAATATGGCAATATTGAACTTTAAATTCACAATTTTCAAAAAGTTAAAATGCCCTTTTGTGATCATGAAAATTACATGAATTTAGATTAATTGAATATGTGTATTGCTTTTCATAGCTAAAGTATACACTTATTAAATTTTAATTTATGAAATTCAGTGATTTCTCAAGCTTTCATTCAAAACCTTTTTCATTAGTGTATTGTATAACAAAACTACGTTACATATGTATGTATAAGATGTTTATATACTAATCAAGGTAATAATAATTTTTATTTGGAACAGAAGCACATAATGAAAAACAAAGACCAATGTAAGAGTTTTTAAAGAAGAGTCAAACAATTTGAATTTAGTGAAGATTTGAGCTTAATATAAAATATATATTTATTATATACATAACTTTCAGTGATTAAACAGTCATGATACTATCAACTTCTGCAGGTCTGTGATATTAGTAAATTAGGATTTTCCTGAAGTAAAATTTGTTTATATTTCATGCAGAGCTAACAAGTGAGCAAAACTGATGAACTAGCAAGTGCTTTTCATACTGTCATTACTACTTTCCAGTTACTATCCTGACAGTAGTAATGCTCACTAGAGGCACTAAGGGGAATATTCTAGTTGTACTTTTGTTATGTGTCATGAGGGAAATGATCTGCTATTGTGATATTTATAAATTAGCATATTTTAAAGAGTTTGCTTTCTATATAATAGAATGTTTTATATTATTTTAAGGATTAAATGTTTAAGTGTACTGTATTTCAAAGTGGTTAGCATTTATTAAATGCTCAAAATATAATAATGACTTATATGTCATCAGTCACTGCCTTATTGTAGCATAAGTTGTAGACAACATTTAAGTAAGTGTAAGTGATGCAAGTGCTTCACAAGCCTCTGTTGTTACTGCTTCACTTAATGTGTTAAGAATGTGTTAAAATCTCTTCGCCTCCCTCACTTTACAGTTGAGGAACTGAAGCTATTGGCCTAGAGACATATCCAAGACCACATGACAGAAAGGTGGTATAACCAGGGTTTGAAACCAGGAAGTCTTTTAGTACATTGTGCTTCTTCTTATTATTATTATTTGAACTATTATAACATTATCAATTATTTGTTAATATGGTTGGTATTATTACATGGCATTTGTTACCTTTACATATCACGTCTTAATCCGATAATGTTCTTACATAATACAGTTTATACTGAAAAAAAGTGAATGAAATATGTAAAATACCTTTAATATCATAAAAGACACAGAATTTCCTGGATGTTATAGTTATGGGTACACATTTTGAGAAAATTCAATGATATTACAATTGGAAAATATATATTTCTCATAATTGAGGATGACAATTTTAGATTGTTTTGAAAGTCTGGAAAAGTACATCATATAAAATTTAACAATTATTCTAAACCAGCAGTAGCAGTAAACTTATGTCTAATGAATCAATTTTTCAGCATCATAATATACCTCCATGTGACATTAAACACTTTAAATTATGAAGAGTTTGAAAACACTAGATTTTATATCTCTTTCTATGACTATTTGAGTGGGAAGGAATTTCTGTTTTTGTTTTACTTATATTGAATATTAATGTTGAATTTAGAGTTTAAGCTTTATTTTATGAAGCAATATCCTAGCCTTAGAGGTGTCATGTTGTCTTTTCAAATTCTGCCATAATAAACCACATTGTAATAGTGACTTTGATTTCCTGTGCATTCAAAGGCTTCTCATAGCAACAATGTTCAGTTAAAAACTATGTTCATTTCTCATTATACTGTAACATGACATTATGATATTGGTTCTGACTCTATTAATTTAAATATTGTTATAGTTAAGTTCTGAACAAACTGAAGTTGACATCAGCACTAATGGTAAAAGTCAAAAGTAGGTAAACAACTGAAGGACGTATTCAAAACATTAACTAATTCAGGAAAACAATTTCTGGCCCTGTGGGTGCATACATCTTATAGACAAAGTTATTACTTGTTGACTTGGACACATTCAGCTGAGAGTTATTTTATGTATTTGAAAATGGTGCATTTGTATTTAAAATATTAAAGTATTATTTAATTATTCAGTAGGTCTTTACCTATATGACATGATTTAACACAGATTAGAGGCACATTTTTATTTCCTTGTAATTTTGAAAAAATATATAATATGAAAATCTAAGATAAATTACCTTCCTTTAAGTAATTTTATATTAAAGGTCATTTTCAGAACTTCTTCACTTGTGATATTAATATTCACTAGTATTAAATTAACCATTATTTTATGACTAAATTGCTTCTGAACTTTTGGAAACTATGTTTAATTTTTAGCCTTATTTTAAGTTAGTTATTGCATTAAATTATGGTTTGATAACTTCCCTCAAAGTCATTAGTAGTTATTCCATTAACACAAATGTATTTTAACCAATTTTCTGAAAAAAAATATCAGTTTTCCTGCTTATGTATAAAGCATGTGTATGAAAATATTTTAAAATGGTTTTTGGTGATCTGAACTTAGATCAAGAAAAACATTCTTTACTCTGTCCAGCTTTTGAGGTTTTAGTGATGAACTGCAGGAAAGCTTCACCATGTATGGAACAGAAAAGATGAGAGAAAGTGTGAAAGGGCTCTTGGCCAAAAATGGATTGAAGTAAATTCCTTAAACATGTAGTAGCCACAATCAATTAGATGCTGCACTTCCACAATAGTTATTACAATAGACATTGATTTGAGAATTTTAGTATTCCAAAACTTTGCTTTTAACAGTGTCCTCAGCTATCATTTAGTCAAGTTGTGTGTACAAGGAGGGTTGAAGTCCCTGCTGTTACATAGGCAGATCCCTCTTTACTCAGGATAGCTTGTTTCTTTCCCTGAGAGGATGTGTGATCAACTAAAGAAAATATATGTAATAAGATGTGTGTCTATGCACATGCATATATATGCCCATTTTGTATACATATAATTACTACTTTTTGCTTCTATAGCAATACATATTAAAAAGTACTTAGGTTCTTTTCTTTTTTGTGTGAAGATATAAAAAAATGGAGATTTTCAATATATTGAATGTATTGTGTATATGAGAACTCTCAAATTTAAGCTTACCTGGTAAACCATCTTTTAATTGCTGACACTAGTTTGTTACTCAATTTATCTGACATTGTCAACAAAAAGTAACTGATTAAGAATAAGAATGTTTGACTTTTCAAATGCTATTTCTACTGTAAATAGTTAATTTTGTGCAAAAATAGCATAATAAGTGTCATCCACATATTCATTCAACAAGTGTGTTTGAGAATTCACATAGTACAACGCATAGTGAATGGACCTCATTTGTGTATTGGATTTGTTTCACAGAATCTTTCACAATATTCTTCCATGTTAGTGATTGCCTGTGTATTTCACTTGATATGACATTTTTTAATTAAATATATTTTAATACTGTGTAGGTATATAATGTATGAAGTAAATGATTAAATTGGTGAAATACTTTAGAAAAGATACCTTTGAATTTGAATATCTAATGCCTTAAGCAAATTCATTAGTTTCAGAAAAATATATATTTTTATAACTGCCAAGTAAATGAGTAGAGCGTAGATTTTGCTTAAAAATATTTTTATAAGATTTCATTTACACCATATTCGTTTTAAATAGTAAAATAGCAAAATTGGTTCTATATAATTTCTTTTGAATATATCCATATTTTAACATTGTATAATATTCAAATATAATGAAAATTTTCATTTAACAGCATTATTGGTCCATTATTGCTTTTTAAAATACACATGTAACATAGTTTCTATCATTCAACATTCTGGTATGGCTGAAATAATCTAAGTGTATCTTGGACTTTATATCACTTTTTTTGTCTGCATAAAAGACTAGAATATAGTTAACATTGTATTATAAACGTTAATAAAGTGACATAGTGTGACCAATTCTATCTTTATCCTTTAAATTAATTACTACTATGTCCTCACTTGTTTGGAGACAAAAATCCATGAAACATAGATTTGCAACATTTCAGATTTCACAAAGAAGTTGGAAAAAACTTGGCACACAAATGGAACATATCTACAAATATGAGCCCAGGTAGGATATAGAGACATTAATTGCTAGGAAGGAGTGAATGGGAAAAAGTTAATATGAGCCTCAAAATAGGACAACTTCATGGAAGAATTGAACTTGTACTGTTTTCTTAATGAACCAGTTAACCTATCATGATTTATTTGGTGCTTATCTATACAAATCCAGTCCTACTTGCTGCGAGTGTTATACATGTGTATAATTCCCAAGCTCCCTGGTTAAAGCACTTGGTCTATACAAGTGATTAATATAGTAAAGGATGGGTCAGTCTTGAAGATGAGTAAGATTAAGTAATGAAAGAGGGGAACAGCAATCTCATTAACAAAAAGCCTCAACATAGGCAGTGAGATGCAAATGTAACATAATTTGATGGGATGATACATGGAACATTCTGGAGAGGGCATTGATTTCATGAATGTAATTGGAAAGATACATGGAGAAAACAAATTTGTGTCTGGATTGTGTAGGTCTATTATGCTAGAGCTTCATGAGCACAGGAAGGTAGAAATAGCTCGTTGATAGCAATGATAAAGAATTACAAAATCCAAGTAAAGCATTTGAAAAAATATGTATGTAATTGATTGTG
>PVHY01006199.1:0-76511 GCA_004024945.1 Uropsilus gracilis
AAAAAAAAAAAAAAAAAAAAAAAAAAAAAAAAAAAAAAAAAAAAAAAAAAAAAAAAAAAAAAAAAAAAAAAAAAAAAAAAAATGGCCCTGGGAATATTGGATTGCTATACATACTAAAATGAGCTTGGATCATTCCTTAAATCCAAGCACAAAAATAAAATCAAGATGGAATTAAAGTATCAGATATAAGACCAGGAATAATAATATACACAGAAGAAAATGTTGGTGATATATTTCATGACATTGATGATAGAGATGTATTTGGAACTTCCACCCCTAGGGCAAGGGAAATAGAAGAACACATAATTTTTTTTTTTAACGGAGCTACTACCTTAAAATAAAAACTTTTACATGGAGAAAAAACATTGATAGAGTAAAAAGACATACTGAATGGAGAAGATATTCATATAGACAAGTGATTAATAGCCAAGACATACAAGAAGTCATTTCAGTTTAACAAAAACTAGTAATTTAATTAAACAATGGACAGCAGATCTTACAAAACAATTTACCAAAGAGACTATACAGAGGGTCTACAAATATATTGAAAAACTCTTATCACCACTTCAAGAAAGGAGGGGTTCCAGTCAAAACCACAATGACATATCCTCTCACATCTGCGAAATTGTCTTACATTAAAAAGACCTCTAACAACAGGAGTTGAAGAGGATGTGAAGAAAGAGGAGCCTAATACATTATTGGGGGAAATGTAAAATGGTGCCTGGACTATCTCTGGCATGGGAAAATATGTATTAGCTTCATGGTTGAGGTGTGGCTCCTAAGATGAGCTCCCATGGCCTGAATTCCTGGTGATAATCTGGTTTTCCTTGTAACTGCCTCTGGGAAGAAAATGTCCTGTTCTTGCTGACACAGATACTTCAGTCTGCCTGGTCACTCTTATTCATCTTATTCCAAAATGATAAACTACCCATTGTATTAAAAAATAAAATAGAAGGTATGTAGCAAGCCCAATGATTCTGTTTCAGAGACTATAACTAGATAATCATCTTTCTGGATCACTAAAAACTGAGGAACAATCAAAACTCCACAAAATTGCCTGTCTGCTTTCAAAACACCACTCACTCCTGGTCCCCATTCCCATTCCCATTCCCTGCTTTCAAAACACCACTCACTCCTGGTTCCCATTCTCTTCTGGGTCTCCTTAGAAGGTCTGTCCCCATATTCTCAACCCTGATATTGTGGCACACCACAGAATTCAGTATGAGTGCTCTTCTCTTCTCTAACTGCATGGTATTTGGGGTAATTAAGAACTGTGGATTAAAATATATTCTCGGCTGCTGATTCTCTGGTGTGCCTCATCACCTGGGACCTCACCTCAAGATTCATGGCACAAAGGGCAATGCACTGATCTGCTTGGATGCTGTGTAAGCCTTTTTTAGCAACTAGACGCCAGCATCCTCCATTACTGTAGACTCCCTGAGTTATATGCAGACACAGGACCACTTAATTGAAAGCTGTATTACTCCCTTGTTACTTGTGTGTGGAATTTTGGCGAGTGGGTGTTTGAGGCATGTGATACATGCCAATTCAAGTCTTGCCTTTAAAGGAAACTGAAAGAGGGATATTCTCCTATTACTTCTCCTCATTTTCCTCCTTATTCCTCTTTCTCCCTGTAGAAATGATGGAGGAGCCATCTTAGGTCACAAGATGAAAGCTTTGTTTTGAATATAGAAAAACAATAAAATAGAAAGAAGTGGTCCCCAAAACTCTAACCACTGCTTCATCCCTGTATAAGGGTGCTATGTAGATAAGAGAAAGAGCAATAGAAAATTCTGATTCTAGTTTCTGACACTCTGCCATCAGTATCATATCAATCCATACCTTTCTATCCTCCCCTTCATTTACTGTCTCCTTTACTCATTCATTTATAGCAACACTGGCGCCCTTGTTACTCTTCAGAAACACCAGGTGAGAACCTGCCTGGGACTTTCGCACTTGTTAACCCTCTTTCTAAAATACTCTTACCCTGGACACCTTCATGACTCATTCTCTCACCTCTTGCGGGTCCCCAGTGACATTTTCTGACCTCCAGTCTCAGCCAATGGCCTTGTTCTCACATAAGTACCATATGTACCTTACCCTGTTTAGCTCTTTCCAGAGCATTTTAGTTCAGCTGGCACACAACAGTTTTGCTTGTTCACTGGCTAATGTTGTCAGTCTTTTGTAGGCCTATCTCTTCTGTATTTGGAACAACATCTGAACATCATAGGTTCTATTTAAGAAATTGTTGAATGAGTGAAATGGCAAATACAACAGGTAGAAATATACATAGTCATCTGATCAGTCAGCTGATCCTCTGGAATGGAGTTAGACTGAGGAGGCAGATTAATACCTGCTACTTTAGAACCTTATCATAAGATACTTAGAGTTGGAACTCAGACAACTAGAGGACATGATGGCACTAAGGACACATCAGAGGAAAGGGAAGATGCTTACCTAAGGGAAAACAGCTGCTGCCAAGAGTCAGGACAAAAGATGCAAAGGTGTATGATCGCGTAGTTTGTTACTTGGCAAACCCATGCATGAAATTTTACCTTAAGGTGAATCAAATATCAGTCTATGGCTCCCAATGTGTTACAGATTCTGCACCTTCATCAGACTTTTTATATTACCTTTGATGAACTAAGCCAAGCATCAGTGGACAACTAAGAACTCCAGAACTATCTGCTATGAGTATATGTATTCAGGGTTACAAAACCAAGTAGAAAAAACAGAAATTTTCTTCACTCTTCTGAAACTGAACTACAGTTCTCTCTAAAGAGTCCATCCTGACTGAAAACTTAAAATAACCATCATCAGGAAAGTTCAGGTAAATTCTGATTTAAGTCCAATGACCCATCAGTTGAGCACTAAGAGAAAATAGAGGCAAGGACATGTACTACTTTCCTATTGCTGCTGTAGCAAATTATCATAAGCCTGGTGCTTTAAAACGATACAGGGTTACCACTTTATAGTTTCAAACATCAGATATAAGATATAGGTCTTACAGGACTAAAATCAAAATGTTATTAGTTGCATTCCTTTTGAAGGCTGTAAGGGTGGATTTGTTGTCTTGACTTTCTATCTTCAAGAGGCTGCCTGCATTCCTTGGCTGGTGGTCCCTCCCTCTATCTTCAAAAAGAGCAACATCACATCTCTTTGACCATCAATAACTTTCTCTGTCAATCCTACATGAAGAAAGTAATTCTGTTTTTAAGAGTCCTCTGATTATATTGAACACACCTGGATGATCCAAGATAATCTCCCATATCTATGACCATAACCTAAATCACCGTATCAAAGTTCTTTTATCGTGTAGTATAACATATTCACTGGTTCTAGAGATGATTGCATAAGCATCTTGAAACAGGATGGAGGATATAATTCTAATTATCATAATAAGCAATAACAGAAATTTTCCCAGAACAGAAAGTCACAAAAATGTCCTTAAATCCATCCATTTTTTGAGTGGAGACTCAGTAAGTACTTTGCTCATTCTGTGTCCTGGGGTTAGAGTAATAAATGTGTTGGCAAGCACTGTCATCTTGAAACTTCAATCAAGGTGCAATGGAAGGAGAATCTACAAGAGAAACAGAAAACCTAGATCATGACAGATGTGATGAGAGCTAAGAAAGAAATTAAGAGTGGTGTGGTAGAAGTAAAGGAGGACCCTAAGTAGAGAACATACAAGGACCTTCCAGAGGACAAAATAAGAAGGGTGGAAAAAAGGAGTGATTTGAGGGAAGATAGCTTCTTCTGATCTTTCTTCCAACTAGGAGAAAAAATGCAAAGATCCTAAGGTAGGAATGAACAAGTTTGTTAATCAAGGAGAAAAGAGAGTTGTGTGATTGATGTGAAGCAAACTAAGAGGGAGACTTATAACAGATGAGATCAGAAAGGTGATTGATGAAGAGCAGGTAAGTTTTGGCAAGGTCTCGTTGGCCATTATAATTCTGTTGTTGATGTCCTGAAAGGTTTTGTAGAATAGAGTGATATGATCTGATTTATATCTTTAGAGGTCACTTTGTTCATGAACTAATGAGTGGAAAAACAAAATGTGCTACATCCAGGTATCATTTGACAATGGAAAGGAATGACATACCGATTCAGGTTACATGCAGGAATGAACCGAGTCACAAAAGTCATGCATTGTGCAATTCTATTAACAGAAAATGACCTTGACAATCAAATCTATGCATGGAAAGTAAATTAGTGGTTGCCTAGGTATGGGAAAAGATGAGGTTGAGAGGTGATGACTGATGGATGGCTTTTCTTAAGGGGGTAATGAAAACCTTGTAGGACTAGACCATGGTGAGTTGTGCAGCTCTGTGAACATACTAAAAATCATTGAATTGTACACTTGAAATGGAGGAATTGTTTAGGATTACATCTCAACAAAGCTGTTATTAAAAAGAAAAGGTTACATTTCGCTGAACTTGTGTTCTGAACACACACGTTTACCTCAACAGAAGCTACCGATAGCAAGTGATGACAAATTTTAAAAGTATGAATCCATAAAGAAAAGAGAAATTGGAGAGAAAATGACAATCACCACATCTTGAAGGCTGAAAAATAGATTAGCATCAGGTCATTGATTCATCAGATCAGAGAGGCAGAACACCAAGCAGGCAATGGGACAGGCTCAGAATTGCTGATTTTATAACATTCCAGGAAGAATCACTAATCAAAACTACCTATAAAAGTGGCATTATCGTGTGGGCTGCATCCACAGAAACTGGCTGAGAATATCAAGATAAAGATGGCTGTTAGATTTTCTTCTCCACCATGTGCAAAAAAGCACTTGAACCACCTGTATCCTTGGAGGTTTACTTTCTCTGGGTGTTTGATCAGGATTCTGAACCCAAGTCACTAGATAGAGTCAAGAATCAGAAAATATATAGTATATTCTCAGATAATGTTATTTCCTTATAATACTAAAGAAAAAAAATATCCCGGTCACTATTAAACAGGATATTATTCAATAACCTACTCTTATATATATCATTTTGCTTCAAGTTGCAGTTTCCTACAGTTTCCAAGAAACAGTGTGTGGTGTTCAGGGAAGATTTATTATATTAAATGGAGTCTATGAACTTCACAGTGATGGCTCCTTTCTTGCTCTGTTATGAGGAATCTGCCTTTTTCCCACCTCTACTCTCATTCCTGAGGCAGAAGCTTGTAGAATTCCCCTCTGGAATTCTTCATTGGTGCAATTTCTGTCTTATCAGCACTTCAATGTTTATGTTTGCGTCTTTTAGTTGTCATAACAGAGTGTAATAGACTTAATGACTTGTGAATAACAGAATTTTCTCATAGTTTTAGGGGCTGGCAAGTCCAAGGTGCCAGTCAATATGGTATCTAGTGAAAGTCCATTTCCTGGTTCACCTGTCAGAAGCACTGAAGAGTAGTCTTGCATCACTTTGATCAGGACACCAACCCCATTTCTGAAAGCACCAACCTCATGTCTTAACAACCTTCCAAAGCCAGCAATATCTCAATGAGAATCAAGCTCCAACATACACGTTTTGAGGGGACACAAATTCAGGCAACAGAAATCCTCGAATTTCACTGGCTTACAGCTGTTTTTTATGCTCATGCATCTACAGGTTGATTGAAGTTCAGTCATCCCACTGGGGTTCTAGATGACTAATTGGATTGACACCTTATGTCTGGATATGGAGCAGGTAGCTATGAGGTTCATGTTCTCCTGTGGTGACTGCAGAAGACAAGGGAACAAACTAACATGCACACATAAGTACATTTAAAATCTCTACCTAGGAGAATGAAATGTAACCACTATTTAATGTCACTATTTAATGTAATTTACCTAAAAATTTTTCTAAATGGATTAAAGATTTGAATGTATATTAAGAAAAAATAAAATCCCAGAGTAAAAAAAAAAAGAAAAGAAAAAAGAAATTCCACTTGTTTTCTGAGATTGCAAATAAATAGTTGTTTACCCCCCCAAAAAAATAAAAAAATAAAATCTCTGCCTAAAGCCAGTCATGTGGCCAGTGCAATTGTCAAAAGGTAAAGAAGCAGACTTCTCCCACAGACTGTAGCCCAAAAAGGAGGAAATAAAAGTGCATGGACAAATAATACAATATCTCCCACAGTTGGAAAAAAAAATTACCCATGGGCCCTGAGAATTGGCCTCATCTAACTGTCAGAACCACTAAAACAAAGTTTTGCTCTCAAGACTCTTTCATAGTCTTAAAAAGGATTGAAGGCTCCAAAGAAATATTATTTATACTCATCATGTCCATCAATATTTAGAAACTGAAACCAAGCAATATTTTCAATGTCTATTAATTCACTTAAAAATAACTCAAACCAAAACCAAAAAACATTATGTGTGTGAACAACCTATATTATTAAAAATAGCTATCTTTGAAAACAAGGAAAAAATTATGAAAAGCACTGCTTCACAATTTTACAAACTTCTTTGAAAACTTAGTTTAATAATAAACTTGGATTCTCCTATCTGCTTTTGTATTCAAGATGTGGCAATGCATTGTTTGACCGAAGTATAAGAAGAAAATCTGGCCTCACACAGATATGTAATTGAAAAAAAGTAACATTTTAATAGACTTCCCAAACAATTGAGAATATTCTCCTTTGTTGTGGCATCAAAAATGTACTAATAATGTTTATTAAAGGTTAGTTGCAATATGGAATCAAAACCACCTCATTGAACTTTCCATCTTCTATTGCTTTAGAATCCATTGGCTTATCTGGTACTTCAAATTGATCTTTTACCAAAACTTGATCTTTTTTCCTATGGTTGTATTGCAATAAAACTTCATAGGAGCCAGGGAGAATTTCTCAGTCATTCTGAGTCTTTCCCATCTATACAGAAGGCAGACATGTCATCATTAAGCTTAGTTTTGGCTTTTCCCCTTTCATATCTGTCTGATGTTTATTTGAACATTTGCCAGCCTAGAATAACCCAGAAGAGTATGGAATGATTTCCTTTACCTCCGACAACATGATGAGCCAGTGGGGATACAATAGACAGCTGGAGCTATTTGTTTCAGAATACAATTACCAGAGGAGGGCTAGCATTTTTCTTTAATTTTTTATTTTGTAATTATTGTACAATATTGGTCATGCTTGAATGGTTGTATTGTACCCACTATTCCCCACCCCCCTTTTCTCCTTCCCTCCTCTTGTCGTTCCAACTCCTTGCTGCAAGCTTTTGGTCTTTTTTTTTTAGAGCTATTTCCCTTTCTGCTGGGTGCAGATTGATACTTCTGGACAGCAACAGATGAGGATGCTCGGATCTCCAGGAGTAGCTGAGGCAGATAGTCAGACCGAGCACATTGGGAACTTGTAGGGCAGATATGTGATGCACTTCTCCAGGATTCTTTCTGGTGTCTGTCACCTGTTGCTGGTTCTGTGCCATACAGTTCTAATATCTGGGTTGGGAATGAAACTCCCAGCCGATTGCGGTGGAGGCATTCATTGCTGGGGCAGACTTCTCCAGGTGGTTGGTCGATTTTAGTATACGTGCTGCCGAAGCGAGCACGCCCAGGTGCTTGGTCAAGCTGCTCTCCTCTCTCTTGTTAGCAGTTCTGCCATGGGGCCACAGCCACTCATGGTGGCTTTCTTCACCCGTTGATTGGTAAAGGAGGGGGCCTCTTTCACATTGCATGTTACTGTGGGCCTGGGGTTTGATTCTCCAGTGACAGAGACAATGCGGATAGAAATCTGTGACAGGTCACCTCAGTCGCTGGTTTTACCTTCCTGTCTCAGTGGTTCCCAACACACCGCTTGTCCCACCCAGATGGTAAGTGTACCCAGGACCGTTATTACGTACTTTCCTCTACATTATATCTGCAGGTTGAGAGAATGAATTTTTCATTAATAGTACAGGTCTATTGAGGCTGGAGTAAAACAGAGGGGCACTCCCCTTCTCTCCTTCATACCCTGGCAGAGGTGCTCGACCCCCAACCCCTGTCCACGTGGAGGCAGAGGCCAACTTCCCCAGCCTGAGATCCCTGGAGACCCTGGGTCTGGAGTCCCTGAGACCCTGAGGTCCTGGTGGCATAGAATTCACCCTCATCCCCCCCCACCCCCACTCCCTCTAGCAGCCCAGGCCACAGTGGGTATGAGCTGGAGTTTCTCTCCAAGGGTCTGCATGGTTAGAAAGGACCTCAGCTCCCACCTCTGGCCGACAAGGCTCACTGAGTTGGCCTGGAAAGTGGAGCCTGCTAATCCCCTCTCCCGGCTCATGCCCCCTTGGGTGCCCTGCCCCCTCCCCCCTAAAACATGATTTTGTATTGGCTCACTGAGTTATGAAAATCTTCCTAAATATTGACACAACTCCCTATAAAATATCAAAATACCACATTCTCTAATACTACCCTGACTTCATTGGAAAAGTTTAAATATTAAAAAGATGTCAAATTCACAGGAACAGACACAGGTTTCCAAAATTTTATTTTTGTTTTCAAACTTAACTTTTATCATTAGTAAAAATGCTGTCTGTTGTATTCCTTGAAAAAACAAGCTCATGCTACTCATTTTTGACATATCTGCCAAGCCCTAAGTTAGATAGCCATGGTTTGTATACCTGTCATTCTTTCAAATAAAATGGTATCCCATGAAAAACATCACTAGTTCAATTTTCAACAGCATCCCCAAAGTGCCTTCTTTATATGTACCAGAAGCACCTGATTCATACTTCCCATAGTCACACATAATATTAAACAGGTACATATGGAAGAGTCCAGATTGAATAAAGTCAGTATATACTCTTTTTCTGTTCCTACATGAACCTGACATTTTTATTCTGAGCATGCATCAGTGATGTATTTAAAAATTATTTTTACAAAATGATGTCATTGCTTTGGTTTGTACCAGTAGTTTTGCCCACTGTATTTGTAAGGAATCTCCAGAGAAACAGAACCAATGAAGTATATCTAGAGAAATATAGAAAAGATTTATTTTAAGGAACTGATTCACAGGATTATGGAGGCTGGCAATTCCAAAATCTGCAGGGTGGGCACAGGTTGAATGCAAGAAAAACCAGTATTACAGTTCAAGTCCAAAGTTTTCATGTGTAGAACCACTGTTCTACATCTGCCAGTGCTGCAGATAAAGTCAAAGCACTAAATAAAACAATAGTAACTTCCAGACTGTAAGAACAACATAGTGGTTACCAGAAAAGGAGGACCAAGTAGGAGTGGGAAAATCGAGTAAAAAAGATCAACTGTGTGGTGATGGGTGAAAACTAGAATTTTAACATGAATTCAATAAATGGAATCCATTTGTTAGTTAATTCTCTCTCTTGTACAGAGGAGCCCAGTGTTTTGTCACATTCAGGTCTTCATCTGATTGCATGAGGCTTACCCACTCAGCATAGATGGCAATCCACCTTATTTAGCCTACCAGTTTAATATTAATGCTATCCAGACACTCTAGTAGAAACCTCCAAACGACTGACTAAATTTACCTGAGCATCCTATGGCCCAGCTTAGCTGACACATAAAATTACACCCACTATTGCTTTCATCCCATTGGTGCTAATATCAAAACAGAAAGGGCAAGTAATGTCTTAGTATTATTATGAAGGCAGCTTTTATTTAATTGAAATGAATATCATCTCTTTTTTTACCCATTTGTCTGTCAATCAATATATTGTCTCCAAGTCTTGGTACTATAAATAATACTGCTATAAAACATGGGGGTTGTTTATCTCTTTGAAATAATGTTTTTGTGTTCAGACAGGTACTCAGGTGTGGGATTGCTAAACCATTTGGTAGCTCTAGTCTTGATTTTTAAAAGTGTTCATGATGTTGTCCACAGTGAAGGCATCAATTTATATTTCTACCAATGATGTACAAAGTTTCTCTTTTTCCTACACCCTCAACAACACTTGTTGCTTCTTGTCTTTTGGATACAAGCCATTCTCACAGGTGAGAGATCATATCTCACTGCTGTTTTAATTTGTCTTGCCCTGATAAGAACAGATAGAGAACTTTGTTTCATGTGCTTGCTGGTCATTAACATAACTTCTTTGGTGAGGTAGTTGTTTATATCATCTGCTTATTTTAGAATCAGATTGTGTGTAAATATATATATATATATATATATATATATATATATAACTGTTAAGTTTTCTGAGTTCTTTATATAGGATATTAACCTCTATTTGATATATGATTTGCAGATCAAGATGTCCTTGAATATGTAAATAGATAAATAAACTGTGGTACCTCTGAACTATGGAATAATATTTAATTATAAAAAGAGACAAGTTATAAATTATGGAGAGAAAAGGATGGATTAATTACATAACACTAAGTCACAGAAGCTAACCTGAAAAGGCTTCATACTGTGTGATTACAAATGTCTGCCATTCTGGAATATAAATAGTATGGAGGAAAAAATAGAAAGATGAGCTCTTCCAAGGGCTGAGATAAAGGGAGGGATGAAGAGTCAGAGCTCAGAGTTTATTAGGGCAGTAAAAATATGATGTGTAATGTTAATAAAAGTAAGTTATGAATCTTGAATGATTATCATGTGTGAATATCAGTTTGTCCTTGGTAAAAAATACAGTGTTCTGGTAAGTGATATTGACAATGGGGAGACTACATATATATGATATATATATGGGGAAGAGATGTAGATGTGAGGGAAATCTCTGTACTTTCCTCAATATTATAAATTTAAAACTCTTAAAACATAAAATCTTAAAGCAAGAACAACTAGAGCCAGGTGTGGTGGTAAACACCTGTAATCCCAGCTACCTGGGAGGCTGAGGTTAGGGATCACTTGAGTCTGCCAGTTCGGGACTACCCTGGGCAACATAGTGAGATCTAGTCTCAAAACAAAACAAAACAAAAAACCAACTAGATACCTCCCATTGTAATTTTCATCATGTGAAACAGAGCCTGTTTAAGAAACTTGGCTCTTATCAAATATGAGTGAGATCAAATCTGGGGACTTGGGGCTAGAAATGTTATTGGAAGAGGCAATATTGTGAATAACTTCTGTGTGATTCAGAAAATATTACTGCAGGGAAATCATCAGAAAATTGGGGTCTGGGTGTGACTGGAACACTGAGGCCAAGGAAGGACACGAAATAGAACCTTTTCATGGGCAGCCTAAGTGTCTGCTGAAGACAGATATTAACTGCCATTCAAAGGAGCTGCCCCTTTTTGCCGGAGGTGCTGGGTTCACCCAAAGGTCTCTGAGTAGGGGTTAGAGGGGGACATGGGATATGGGAGAAGTAAATCAATGAGAAGAAGTATGTGATCTTGGATGGGTTATGTAACCTTGCAGAGTGCGAGTGTTAGGGAGTGGCTGACATGCAATAAGTGCTCAATGAATGTTAACAGTTATGATGCAAATGGTAAATGGTGCAACGTGAACAGTGATGATTGTGATGAGAGATCTTTGGTAACCACCCTAAAGATGTACTTTGGAAATGGATACAGTCATTTGAAAAAAATCAGCAGTTTGACCTCAGACTCCTGAAGACATAGAGGTCATGGCCAGAGGCCATGTGGGCAACAGACAGGGAAGACAGTTGTGTCCATAGAGCTATTCCCTAAGGCTGAAATCTGTAAACAACCAGATCCTCAGCGGAGACCTTGAAGGTGATGAGCAGAAGCCTGAAGATGGAAGAGACAGAATTAAAAACTATCTCTCTTTGGTTGCTTAATGCTTAAAGGGGATGTCTCTTAAGCCCAAGGAATAAAACCCCAAAATCTCTTAGTACCGTGTGTGTGTATTTATTTTTAAGTTCTTGCAGGAGTACAGTAGAAGTGCTGAGGGAATGGACCATGATCTTTGTCCTCTTGATCTTTAAATCAAATAACAAAGATATGAATCTTTAAATAAAAAACAGACAACCTGGGCCTCATCATTACTTAGTAAATGAAATAACTTCCATTTTAGGAACTTCACTGGTAGGTTGCTAAGTCACCTTTGAGTACATAAAGTATCAGGAAGGCAGTAGAATCAGCTCTGACACTGATTGGATAGTAAAAGCCAATAAGAGAGCTTAAACTTCATTTTTTTTCTTTTTACATCATTTGATATCTTCAGTCATACTCTTAAAAAAAAACACCTTGTGGGGACCCTGAAATTAACAATGAGGCCACATTCATTGCAGAATAGCCTCCTCTGAGCATTTAGGGAGAGGAAGATCTCTGGCGAGTGTTTGGCAACCATAATTTGCTGGGAAGAGAACTAATTAATTGCAGAAGCAATTAAATGAGTGTGTTTATAGGAAGAGCACAACAGGCTTGTAACCTTTTCTAATTCCTCCGGGGCACTCTCGTAGGGTTTTTGATGTTTCCTGGTCTTGTTACTTCTGCTTTGTTAGAAGGTATTCCCTCTTATCAAATAAGATTGGAACCTATCAGACCCAGTGGCATCAAACAAAAGACTTTTGCACAGGTCCTTGTCCATGGCCTTACTTTCTCTCAGAAGACAACATTGATGTCTGTTCATCATCGGATATATTTTTCCCAGAAAATCATATGAAGGACTCAGCTTTTCAAGATTCATGCATGCCTGGGAGCTTTCTGAGATCTTTACAGAAGTAGGTGATGTTTATCACTAGCCAAATATCCTTACTTGATGCAATTTAATACCACTTACTTCCCTTGTTTGATGCCTGATTTTCCCAACTATGTCAAGAAAAATTGGCTTCACCTAGCCTATGTGTATAGAGTTGTAAGTTCAGCCACTCCTCCCAAAAAGGTGCTAATCTGAAATTCTTGCATTGATTAAAACTTGTCTTTCATACAAAATTAAATACACTAATAATGAATGACAGTAAGGATAAAATGAATGGTTACCATTTCTTCATTCCCTATAATATGCCAACTACTTCCTTATATATCTCCTTATATATCTCCTATATATGGCAACACTGACATTATCATTTGATACTCACAAGAGAGGTGTTTCTTGTCCAACACTACATATCTAATGTACTTGTAGCTAATGTAAATTCTAGCTACCAGGTTATACTCTGATTAACCTAACTGTGGTGGTATCTCTCCATTTATTTCCTCCCCACTATATACATGCCAGAAATGTAAAGGAATTACAGGCTCATTTTCAAGCTAATTAAGGGGTACTGATGTGGTCCCACCTTCTGGGTATCAGTAGCTCCCAGCATTCAAATCCAAATCCAATCCCAAATAATATTCTGCACCCTCTGTCCCTGCTGCATGTAGGTAGGATTTGGAGACCTGAGCTGCACAGAGTCATGGGCTAGGGTATTTTCTAGTGACATTTTTTCTTTCCAACCTCAAACTTCTTGGCTAAATTCAGAGAGAAAATAATAATAATAATAATAATAATAATGTAGTATAGTAATAAAAACAATAAAACAGAATATAGTTTGCGGGCTTTCGGGCCCCAGGAAATTCAACTTGAAGGCAACCAGCTCACACCCCGAAGCCCAGCGTGGCTCAGGCTGAATCCTATGCAGATTGAGTTTTACCAGCCCAGAGAAATCCAGCTCTGCAGAGAGAACTGCCACTCCAGCAGCTGGGGGGATCACTCAGGTGAGGCTTCCAGCCAGCAACCAGAGTCTACTCCTGGTTGTCAAGGTAACTGTTCCTGGGGAAATAGGGTGGAGCTTCAATTTGCAACTGAATGGGCCTTGGCTGTTTAGGCTGGGTGTGGACTGAGTTTTTCCAGCCCAGGAAAGTCAACTTGAAGGTCATCAGCTTGCACCCTGAAGCCTAAAAGTGCCAGCACTGCTGCATGGCACCACAAACTTAGAACACAAGGAGACTCACTACCCAAGAGCTTCAAAACATCCCAGTCAAAAAGAGATATACAACAAGCCTAGGCACTCGGAGGCACTAAAAACTAAGGTCCATCAAGCTGAAGGAGGAGAAACAATGAAAAAGAAGACAGACAATACAATAGAAGTCACACCTAGTCACACATCTACTCTCTAAAAAGGAACTTGTCCCCCATAATAGCCAACTGAAACAAGATATAACCACCACATCAGCAAAAGCACATAGGCAGAGTTAACCACAACTAGATAGGCTTCAACATGTCTAATACTAGAGCAGTAGTCACTGAATATGTAGAGCAAGTCCAAAAGGAAAACACAGGAAGGAGAAGAATACAAATACTCAAGCAAGCCCTAAGAAAAAAAACTCACCACCAAAGGATAAACAATCTATAGAAACCAAAATGGATGACATGGAAGAAATGCTTCATATGTCAAAGAATTAAGAATCAATGTAATAAAATGCACTCTAAGAGGTCAAGGAAGAAGGGGGAAAATAGGGAAAGCAAGAGAAGAAAGAAGAAGAAAAAGAAGAAAAGAAGAAAGAAGCTTTCAATGAACTAAAAGAAGTAGTAGAAAAATATAAAAAAGAATGCAGCAAAATGAGCAATATCATTGATGGACAGAAAAACAAAATTGAAACCCTAAATAAGAAGTTGCAGGAGATCCAGTGCATAAGAGAAGCAATAGAAGAGCTCAAAAATGCAAGGAATACCCAGGAAAGCAGATTAGAGGAAATAGAAGAAAGAATCAGCACACTAGAGGATACGGAAGTAGAGAGAATGAAGAAAGAGAAAGAGAGAAAAAAACAAAGTAAAAGAACAGGAAAAAAATCAGATATCTGTCAGACACCCTAAAGAAAACAAATATAAGAGTAATTGGAATACCAGAAGGTGAAGAGAAAGACATAGGATCTGAAAGGATCTTCAATGAAATAATGGAGGAAAATTTCCCAAACCTGAAGGAATGAAAATAGACATACAGGAAGCAAAAAGGACACCAAACTACTTTAATGAAAGAAGAAACACAGCAAGACACATCATAGTAAAACTTTCAAAAGCCAAAAATAAAGAAAAAATTATGAGAATAACAAGAGAGAGGAAACAGATAACCTACAAAGGAAAACCGATCAGACTGACCTCAGATTTCTCAGAAGAAACATTCTAAGCAAGGAGAGAATGGGGCCACATCTTCAAAACACTCCAAGACAAAAAGTGACAACCAAGATTACTCTACCCAGCAACATTGTCCTTTCTTTATGAAGGAAAAATTAGAACCTTCTCAGAAAAACAAGCCTCCAGAAATTTGCTACCACCAAACCCCCTCTCCAAGAACTCCTGCAAGAAGCCCTAATTTCGAAACCTGAAGAATAAAAAGAATGAATAATAAAAAGAAAAGAAAGAATAAACTAAAACAGAACCCCAAATGACCACCAGGAACCCATTGTTACATCTTCAAATATCATTAATTACTCTAAATGTCAATGGACTAAACTCATCAATCAAAATATACAGAGTTGCAGACTGGATTAAAAGACAGAACCCAATATTCTGTTGCCTCCAAGAAACATATCTGATCCCAAAAGACAAACATAGATTGAAGGTAAAAGGATGGAAAACAATTCTAAAAGCAAATGGCACCCAAAAAAAGTCAGGGGTAATCATTCTTATAGCAGGCAGCAGACTTCAAAATAAAAATGTAACAAAGGATAAAGAAGGTCACTACCTAATGGTTCAAGGGTTAACCAACCAAAAAGACATAACAATTATCAGCATATACTCACCAAATGAGGGTACACCAAGATTCATAAGACAGGTACTAAGAGAACTGAAAACAAATATAGATGAAAGCACATATGTAGTAGGAAATTTCAACACCCCACTATCAACAAAGGACAGATCAAAAAACAAAAGCTACACAAGGACACAAAAACCTTAAAAGAAGACCTAGACAAAATGGACCTAATAGACATCTACAGGACGCTACACCCACAAGAAAAAGAATACACCTTCTTCTCAAGTGCACATGGATCATTCTCTAAAATTGACCACATACTAGGTAACAAGGCAAATATGAATAAATACACAAAGATTAAAATAATACCAACTTTTTTTTTCAGACCATAAGGGTATCAAACTAGAAATCAACAATGAAAAGGAAGCAAGAAGAACATCCAACACTATAGACTGAACAACATGCTACTAAAGGAAGAATGGGTAATTGAAGAAATTAAAACTTTCTTCAAGACAAACGACAAAGAAGACACAACATTCAAAAATGTCTGGGATGCAGCAAAAGCATATCTAAGAGGAAGGCACATAGCAATACAGGCCCATATCAAAAACCAAAAAAAAAAATAGCCAAAAAAACCCTAATCTACCAACTCAAAAAATTAGAAAAAGAGCAACCAAAAAACCCAAAACCCAGCAGAAGACAAGAAATAACAAAAATAAAAGAAGAAATAAATAACCTAGAAGCCAAAAAGACTATTCAGAAGATCAACAAAACCAAAAGCTGGTTCTTTGAAAAAATAAATAAAATTGATAAACCCCTTGCAAAGCTCACAAAGTAAAGAAGAGAGAAAATTCTAATAAACAGAATCACAAATGAAAGAAGAGAAATTGCAACAGGCACAAAAGAAATCCAAAGGATACTAAGAGATTACTATGAACAACTATATGGAAATAAATACAACAACCTGGATGAGATGGATAGATTCTTAGAAAGATACAACTCCCCAAAATTAAACAACGAAGATATAGAGAACCTAAATAAACCAATCACAAGCAGTGAAATTGAAGCAGTCATCAAAACTCTACCTAAAAACAAGAGCCCAGGACCTGATGGCTTTACAAATGAATTCTACCAGACATTCAAAGATGAAATAATGCCTGTGCTACTAAAGCTTTTTCCCAAAAATTGAGAAAGAAGGAAAACTGCCAAACACATTCTACGAAGAAAACATCACACTCATACTAAAACCAAATAAGGACAGCTCCAAGAAAGAAAACTATAGACCAATCTCCTTAAGGAACACGGATGCAAAAATTTTAAACAAAATCCTGGCAAACCGAATCCAACAATGCATAAAAAGCATTATTCACCATGACCAAGTGGGATTTATCCCAGGGGCACAAGGATGGTTCAACATCCGGAAATCAGTTAACATAATACAACACATCAATGAAGAGAAAAATAAAAACCACATGATAATGTCAATAGATGCAGAGATTCGACAAAGTCCAAAATCTATTCATGATAAAAGCCCTTGAAAAATTAGGGATTAAAGGAACTTACCTCAACATAAAAAAAGCCATTTATGACAAACCTATGGCAAACATCACCCTAAAAGGGGAGAAACTAAAATCATTCCAGTTGAGAACTGGAATCAGGCGAGGATGCCCACTCTCCCCACTACTCTTTAACATTGTACTGGAAGTTCTAGCTAGGGCAATAAGGCAAGAGAAAGACATAAAATGTATACATATAGGTAAAGAGAAACTGAAGCTATCATTATATGCTGATAGCTTCATGACATGTCATGAGAATCATGACATGATTCTCTATATAGATAAACCCTAAAAATCCACAGAAAGATTGCTTGAAATAATAAACCAATTCAGTAAGGTAGCTGGAGACAAAATCAACACAGAGAAGTTGGTAGCTTTCCTATATGCAAAAAGTCAAATAGAAGAAGTAGAAATCAGAAAAACCATTCTATTAATCATTGCACCAAATAAATAAATAAATAAATAAATAAATAAATAAATAAATAAATAAATAAATACCTGGGAATAAACCTAACAAAAAATGTGAAAGAACTATACAAAGAAAATTTTAAAACACTCCTAAAAGAGATAGCAGAAGACGTAAGGAAATGGAAAGACATTCCCTGTTCATGGATTGGAAGAATTAATATTATCAAAATGGCCATCCTACCAAAGGCAATCTACAGATTCAATGCAATCCCAATAAAAATCCCAATGACATTTTAAAGAGATAGAACAAAAATTACTGAAGTTCATATGGAATAACAAAAGACCTCGAATATCAAAAAGCCTCCTGACCAGAAAAAAAAGAGAATGAAGGTATTACAATTCCAAACTTCAAACTGTATTACAAAGTCATAATAATTAAAACAGATTGGTACTGGTACAAAAACAGACAGACCAATGGAACAGAATTAAGTGCCCTGAAATAAAACCACACATATATAGTCAACTAATCTTTGACAAAGGAGTGAAAAACTTACCTTGGGACAAAGATAGCCTATTCAATAAATGGTGCTGGGAAAATTGGACTAAGACATGCAAAAAAATGGACCAAGACAACTCCCTCACACCATGTACAAAAATCAACTCAAAATGTATAAGAAACTTAGAGGTCAGACCTGAAACCATAACATGCATAGAGGAAAACTTGGGCAAAACCCTCCATGAATTATAATTCAGAAATCCCTTTCTGGAAACATCTACAGATGGCAAAAAAATGAAGGAAAACATAAACAGATGGGACTACATCAAACTAAAAAACTTCTGTACAGCAAAAGAGACAACAGAAAAAACTAAAAGAAGCCCATCCAAATGGGAAAAAATTTTTGCTCTCTACAAGAGTTATAAGGGGTTAATAATGAAGATCCACAAGGAACACACAACTCAACAAAAGCAAAACAAACAGCCCAATCAAAAAATGGGAAGAAGAACTCAAAAGACACTTCTCCAAAGAGGAAATACAAATGGCTAACAGACACATGAAAAATTGCTCAACGTCACTAGCAATAAAGGAAATGCAAATCAAAGCCAGAATGAGATACCACCTTACACCAGTATGAATGGCCCATATCCATAAAACGGGCAACAACAAGTGCTGGCGAGGATGTGGAATTAAGGGGACACTCTTACACTGCTGATGGGAAAGTAAACTGGTCCAACCTCTATTGAAAGGTGTATGGAGGGTCCTCAAATTAATGAAAATGGAACTATCATATGACTCAGCAATTGCTCTCTTGGGAATTTACCCAAAGGAGACTTCAGTGTGAGCACAAAAGGACACTTATACTTGGATGTTTATTGCAGCTCTATTTATAATTGTTAGGACATGGAAGCAACCTAAATGCCTCAAATTAGATGACTGGATGAAAAAAAATGTGGTATATATGGAATATTACTCATCAATTAAAAATGATAAATTCGATGATTTTATGACAACATGGATGTACTTAGAAGAAATCATATTAGCAGAAACAAGTCAAAAAGAAAAAGACAGAAGCCAAATGGTTTCACTAATATATGGGATATGGTGAAAAAATAAACAAAAGCCATGAGGAAAAGTCAAAACAAGCTAAGCACCAACCTGAAACACACAATTTTGGGCAGGAGAGAAGGAGGGGAAATGGAGGGGGGGTAAATCCCCCCTTTTTACATTACAATGATGTGAAATTTATACATAAATAAACTAAGGAGAAGAAAAAATAAATAAAAGTGAAGAAATTAAAAAAGAAAAAGAATATAGTTTGCTATCATGGTTAAGAGCCAGAAATTTGAGCCTGGACAGCCCTGTGTTCAAATCCTAGTTTGTTACTTGCTTCTAACATCCCAGTGATGCTCATCACCTGAGCCTCCATTTTCCTCTGTAGAATGGGAACATAAATAAAAGCCATATTCAAGTTCAGCAAGACAGCTTATATCAAGTGTCTCACACATTACCAGTACTCATAGGGTACTTTCATTTTTTTCCTTAACACAGTTCTTTGATAGATATTACTTTCTTGGAACTGTCATGGCAAACGGGGAGCAAATCTCATTCTATCATTCCCATGCTTGAGATCCTCCAAGGCTCCCCTATGGAACATTTTCCCATGTGAAGTCAAGGTCATTTCTGACCTAATCCAACCACCTCCAAAGCCACTTCACTTTATATTTCTTGCACAATAAAGCCTCCTTTATATAAGAAAAGCTTCATGCACCAAGAAGGTGACTTCAGAAATGTTTGGAGTTTACAGCGAGGGAAGTCTGGGACACACTAACCAAGGTAGGCCACTTATTGGAGTCAAGCTGTGTGTGCACAATGTGTGTGTGTGTGGGGGGGGGGCACACACATGCATCTTCATTGCTTCATCTATCATGCTTGTGTGTATATGGACAGGATTAAGAGCTAATGTAACCAAGTTAAACCTTCACTGAGTTCTACAGAGGCAAGAACAGCAGGAAATCCACCGAAAACAGTTAGGGGTTAAATTCTGTCTCCTTTGCCCTGAAACTCTTCCTCTACAGAAAAAAGATAGGCAAGTCCTAAGCCCCAGAACCAAAGCATGTGACTTTATCAAGAAATCAGATCATTGTAGATGTAATTGGCTAATTTAATTTCTTTTTAATTTAATTCCCTGTATACTGAGGCAGCATGGGCTCCTAATCCAACATGATTCTTGTCTTCATTAGAAGATGGCCAGGTGAAGACAAGCATAGCATGGGACAATACCATGAGTCCATGAAGACAGTCACCAGAGCTGGCATTCACAGAGCGGTGAACCCAAAAATGCCAAAGATTATCTGGCAAACCACTAGAAACTGGAAAAGGCAAGAATGGACCCCATACAGGTTTCAGGGGGAAGGTGATCAACCATATCTTAGTTGATTGGTTGCTTGATTGATTTTTACATCTTTATTGATCATACATAGATATTTTTTACATTAATGCATACCTCAAGGTTTTCCCACAACCATGGCATCTGTGAACCATCATCCTGAACTCTTGTGTTCATCCCTCCAATAATTTCCCTCTCTCCTTCCCCCTCTCTTGCTTAATGCTTTAGTTCTGTTGTCAGTTTGCTAGTTTTAAAAAAAATAGAGAAAGAAGGAATAATACAAAGACATTCTATGAAACTAACATCACACTAATGCCAAAACCAAACAAAGATAACACAAAGAAAGAAAAAAAAAACTCAACAAAATCCTAGCAAATAGAACCCAACAATGCATCAAAATAACAGACAATGACCTCGTAGCATTTATCCCAGGGAAACAAGGATGATTCAACACTCAATTAATATAACTCAATGCATCGGCAACAACGACAAAAACACATGACTATATTAATAGAACACTGATAAAGCATTTGACAAAGTTCACCATCCATTTATGATGAAAGTCCTCAAAATTCTTGGGATAGAATAAACACACCTTAATATAATAAAAGCAATATATGACAGACCCACTGCCAATATCATCCTAAGTAGCAAAAAACTGAAAACCTTCACTTTGAGATCAGGAACAAGACAAGGTTGTCCACTCTCACCACTGTTTTTCAATAGAATACTGAAAGTCCTAGCTAAATCAATAAGGCACATCTTGTTTAGGATTTCTGACCCTTTCAGAACTGTGGGAAAACCAGTATGTGTGGTTTTAAGCCCTCCAGTTTGTGGTATTTTGTTACAGCTTTCCTGGGGAATGAATATATGCACCAACTCTGTTTGCCACTGATTTTCTAATTATTTACTACCTGATTTTGCATAATTACAACTAAAATATGGTGTTCAACAAAATGCATGAATTATAAAATTCAAAATGAATTATAAAAAACAAAATGCATTGCTAATTAATATAAAATATAAAATTAATATAAAATTCAAAAACAAAAATATATAAAATGTAAATGAATTCTCTTTCACCATCGAACCTCTTGTTAAAGGCTTGTTTATGCAGTAAATCAATGTTGATCGATTACCCACTCCATCCCAGGCTAAACATTGTAAACACAAGTGAATCAACAAAACAGACATTTTCTTGCATGCATGTAAACACTTAATGTTTTGAGTTTTATTTTTTCCCAGATGTCTGATTTTTTGTGAGTATTCATTATTTTTATAGTCAGAAAAATGTAAAGATAAAAAATAGGTATAAAAGTAAACAAATAATATTTTAGGAGGAGAGAAAAAAAGGTGAAGTTTCAGGAAACACTTACCATTTGTGAAGAGGGAAGCCCAGCATTTCTTGATGATCCTCTCCAGCCAGCAGATTGATCTGCCCAGGAGCACAGGGCACCCTATGGGTGTCATGGTGTCAAGACCTTGGTCTTTGATGACACGCAAACCTGGGTTTGAGTCTCAGTTCTGCTATACTATGAAGCTGAGGTTCTTAACTTTTCATTGACTCAATTTTCTCATCTGTACAGAGGAGATAAGAGAAATAGTCAACACTGAATAATGACTGTGATCCCTTCCAGCTGCCTCTGACTCAGAAAAGGGTCTCTTGATGAGTAAAATGAAGGGGACTTTAATGTCCCCAGAATTTCAAAAGCACGAAATGAACAAAATCCTATTCCCTCTAAATGGCTCTTCTCAACTCCTGTGTCCCTCAGCAGCAGTTTTACATTGAATGTGTGTACCCACTTCCATGTCTAATCCTCACTGTGATGACATGTGGAAGTGATTAGGCCATGAGGATGGAGGCCTCATGTATAGGGTTAGTGTTCTTTTTTTTTTTTTTTTTGGAGGCTAGGTCTCACTGTGTTGCCCAGGATACTTCAGATTCAAGTTGTCCAGGGTACCATGGACTCAAGCGATCCCCAGCCTCAGCATCCCAGGTAGCTGAGATTACAGGTGCTTGCCATGGCGCCTGGCTCCTATTTCGAGACTAGATCTCACTATGTTGCCCAGGGTAGTCTTGAACCCATGAATTCAAGCGATCCCAAGCCTCTTGCTTCCCAGCGCTTGAATGATAGGAACATGTCACCATTCCTGGCAAGGTTAGTGTCCTTCTAAAAGTTTACAGTGTTTGCTTTTTTTTCCACCCTGCAAAGACACAGCCCAAAGGCAGCATGCCAGGAAGACAGACCTCAGCAGATGCCAAATGATCCAGTCTGTTGGACTGATGAGCCTTTAGAACTGTGAAAATTATTTCTCTTAAGTCCACCACGTAAAGTATTTGGTATAATAGCCTTAGCCAAGATGGGGTGAAAGCACCAAGTGATGGGAGAGATAGTTCATCATGCCTTCAAAAAAAAAACAAAAACAGAATAATCTCTTTCTCCGCTACCCACTTCTGGAATGGGGAGTGGGAGGAGCACAGGGTGTGGGTGTTCAGGCCTACCTGGCATCATATTTAACTAAAGCATAAAGGTAGAAAGGGTAAATTCTATATCTTGAATTTCTGACTGATTTTGGGGCCAGGTACTGCAGACACAAAGATGACTGTCATTGTATAGTGAAGAGAACGGAGTTAGAGTGTTGTCTGTTATAAAAGTAACTACCTATATTTCAGAGGGTGAGGAGGGTTCTTATGGGTAGCTGAGAGGCCCTGGTGAAGTGACAGATGAACTTTCCTGTGACTGAGGTTGATGACAGGGCTGTTGCCACCAGTGACTATTACCCTCCCTCACCTAAAAGCATCCAGGAACCACACTCTAATCATTGCTCAAGCAATAGTGGGTTTTATTTGTTGGCCAAGAATTTGAGAATTAGAGAAGAAATGGAGGTCTTCCTGAACTGGTACACAAAGTGGAGGCTTATACTGGGGAATAGTAAGGAAGAGGAAAGGCTCCAGGGTCTTGTAAGCAGGATTTCAGAGACATGGGTGGGATTTCTTGAAACTGCTTTCAAGCCTCTTTTTCTTCCAAGTCTAGTCTTGACCATATCTGTCTTAGAACTGGTGGGCATACGCTTTACTATGGCAATAAGACTGGGGCTTTACCCTTGTCTTACTGCTACTTCCATCTTGGTGTCAGGCTTGCCTGACTATAGTTTTGTTTGCAAAAATATAGAAAGTACAAAACAAAGATAAACAGGGCAAGGGTTGTGAAAATGTGGTTACTGGGCCCAGATGACAAGAATGGGAAAATCTGCACATTTGGGCCTGGTCTTGGGAGCCAGTGATGATAACAGCTAATGCTATAGAAGGAACCTGAATTAACATTTAGCAAATATTTTCTCATCTAATATTCACCACAGTCTCTGAGGCAGGAGCCTTTGTTGTCTTCAACTTCTAGAAGAATCTGTCTTCTGCCATATACCAGAGGTGTTATCTAAGGAGATAGCATGTTTGGGACCGGGCTAGTTTTTTCGGGATATTAGTTACATATTGTCGCACACAAAATGACCATGAATTTTAAAAACACACATTTATTACCTCACCATATCAATGCCTCAATATCTGGGTGCAGCTTAGTTCTGGCCTCCAGCTCAAGGGTCTTCCTAAGCAGTCATCTCAAGACTGAACTGAGTGTGGATTTGCTTCCAGGCTTTCAAGTGGCCTTTAGGCCCAGAGCTTCCTGAGTGCCCAGTACTGGAGCCTCTCCATGGAGAGGTGGCATCATCAGAACTCATGGTCCAGAAGAAAGCAACTAAAGCTAACATCTTTTATAACTAAACTTCAGAAGAAACTTGACAGAATCCTAACGGTTTAGAAGCTAGCCACTTCATCCAGCTAATATTCAAGGGCAAGAAATTCTGGAGGTTTTAACTCCCAAGAGGCTGTCATCCCTGGGGATCATTTTGAAGGCTTCCAGGCACACCTGGGACAATTGAAAAGAGACTGAGATCAATCACCAGGAGACGTCTACCTTTTCCCACCCACAGAAAGCAAATACCTGTGCATACACATATATGCATATCAATACATATGCACACATACTATATATACTTGCATGTATGTATATATATATATGTATTTTATATAGACTTATGCTTCTGTGTACATGTGTGCATGTATATATGATTGTGATATATCTATATGTACATATACAGTTGTATGTCATTTAATAAGAGGAACATGTTCTGACTAGTGCACCTCTGGGAGATTTTTGTCATTGTGCAGCTGTCATAGAATGCAATTACACAAGTCTATGACACACATAGGCTATATGGCATAGCCTATGGAGATCTCCATTGTGTATGTGATCCATCGTTTCGTAGAAACTCTAACTGGCAACAGCTCTCTCTCTCTCTCTCTCCATATATATATATGTTTGTGGGCTGCATATATACATGTACACATATACAATTTATATATACATATAACATGGGTGTGAAAGTATGTGTGTATATATGATGTGTGCTGATATGTGTGTATATGGATTGAATGTAGGTGTGTAAAATTTTTCAAAGAATGTAGCTTGAAGCCTCAATCTGAAGATAGTCAATGGGAGTGACACCTGATGGGAATCACATTTTAGGACACATATCCTGAATAGATTGCTTTCCTAGGAGGGTAAGGATGCTGAGGGAGGAGGGTAAATGGGTGAAAGCCGAGACATGAGAGGAATGAGGGTCTGAGGGGCGGGGACCGGGAAGAAAGACCCTGCCAGGCAGAATTGGAAATTCCTTCCAGACTTAATAATCCTGGGCATCATTAGTAAGCAAAGCAAGCCTTCAGAACATATGTTTCGTGTTGACAACGGACCTTTAATTAAAACAGCCCTAGTGAAGAACAGCCTGATTAAAAGAAAAGTGGTGCTTGAGGAACAATTTGACTGTCGAATGACATGAGTTGGCAGAGGGCAGGCAATTCCCTCCCTGGCTCTGTTGCCTCCAAGGGGGCCAGAACTGTGTCCCCTCCCCACACTCTGGGCAGCAGGCTGGGCCATATCACAGCCTTCCTTGCTTGCTCCTCAAAAGTAAGTTCCTTTGCAATGCAAAATGAGAGCACAGAGGCAGAGAGGTGGTGACTGATGGACTGGAGAGGCCCAGGGCCACCTGCATCCAGAGGGTGAATCCAGCCGCTCCCTCTGCACAATCCTGGCCCACCCTTCTAATGAATCAGAGTGTCTTGTCAATTATAAATAGCAGATCCTCATCAACGCATTCCCTCTTGGAAAACCAGTGGATGACGACTCCTCATTGTTGCTCCAGGGCACTGCAGCTTCTGTCTACACTTCCCATCAGCTTGGGCAGGGTGGGGGGTGGAGGTTTTAACAGGAAACTGGGGTCCTCCGTAAGACACTGCTGCAACTTCATTTTTCCCTGGAGATGGGCAAACACTCAGAAGATCTGAACCCCAAATACACACCCAACTGTTAATAAAAATAAGAGCTGGCATTGATTGCCAGGTTACTTTACCTTATTAGGTCATTTACTTCTCCCAAGAATCCTATGAAGTGATACTATTTTTGGCTCTACTTAGACATTGCCCTTTACTGACTTTTTTTAATGAGGAAAACAATTTTTAACTGTAATGACACAGGAATTTATTGTGCAAAATTTTATAGATGAAATAAAAAAGTCAGAATTTGGTTGAGAGACCCATCTGTCTATCATTGACTTCCAAAGATACTATGGCCTGTCTGCTCTTTTCTTTCTCTAGAATTTAATTTGACAACCTACCTCTTGGATTCTTTCACCTCCAACCCTGGTGGTTGATGGTTCCCAGGGTGGTCATCTGATCCAGCTGAACCAAAAATGACTCCCATGGAATTTCTCCTGGGATCAGAAACTGTATCACACATTCTCTGGGGACTAAAATTTAAAAATTTAGCCCTTGTCATCATGTGCCCTACCTCAGGAGTCTCAGTCTTTATTGTGAGAGAATGAAGTTGCTTATGAAGAAACCAGGAAATGAAACAGAAATATTCAAGAACATTTTATGCCCTGATTCTTAACTCGGTAAATATTATTGCTTCCCTTCCTGAAGCCTGATTCTTTAGCTCTTCTTTGAATTCATATGCCAGTAAAGTACTCTTTTAATTACAGGTTATAGTTTTCACTCTTGAAACCAAGAGTTCTAACAACACATATATAAGAAGGATTTCTCCCTAGGGCAGATCTAATTCCACTGGAAGATGGGGTATCCTTAACTACAGAGAAAGAAAGTTTATGAGGCTGTAGCAATATCTCAGTTCCTGTGTACCCATACAAAGGTTGTCCCAAGGTTTAGTACAGAGAGTGATTGCCACAAGACCACCTATTTCATTGTTGACCAGAAAAACAATCACTATGTTCAAGTGCATTCAAGTAATGGTAGAACCCCCAAAACCTAAAAATGAACCAATCTCTTGGGCAAAAAATCTGATTTCAGTGAAAAAGCTCAACCATTTTATCCCCTGGCTCTGTCTGAGGCCAAGTGAACTGAGCAGTCAGATTAATAGGGATCCAGCTGAACTATGGGTTGACACAATCAGAGAATGTGGCTTGATGCAGACAACCAGCTGTGAATCCTGAAATTTCTACCTGGTTGCTTCTACCTGGTAGACAGACTGTGCCTGTCTACCTATCTATGCAATGAGGAGGACAATCACATCCATCCCGTAGATGCACTAGGTGGCAACATGGTGGATGCGCTATGCAGTTGTGACTTGACTGTCTCACAATAAACAGCAGACTGTTCCTGGAAAGCAGCGGGAGACATTAATAGTTTCTAAGGAACTAACCTTTCAGATTTTTCTGGAAAAGAACTCGAGGGAGAGCAGGTTGTATGTACATTGCTGCCTCTCAGAATTAGCATATTTGCATATTCAAAGACTAGACATTCTCTAGCTGAAACCTCTTTATCTTTGTTTCAACTGGCATTTTCCAAATGCATTTGAACCTTCCCCTCCTCCAACACTATTCCCACACAACACACTTTAATGCTGGCCTAAGGATCTGATATCTCATATGCACTACCCCTGTCCCCGAGAAAACACAAGTAGTTTCACTAATTTGCCAAGTCAGTCCCACCTGTCCCAGCTGACTTTTGGATGGACCCAAGTGTGGCTTTGCCCTTGTGGGTCCACATGACACACTCAGCATTCATATGCTCAAGACCTTGGGAAGATTCTATGTCTGCCTTAATGTGTTAGGAGGAAAAATGAAGTCATCTTGGTTTAGAAACATTTCTACACTGAGTCATCATACTGAAAATCCAAACACTTAAACCAAAAAAGCCAGAAAGTGTTTTCTTGTTTGTTTGTTTTTTGTTTTTTGGTTTTTTTTAATCAGCAGTGTTTCCTAAGGAACTGAAAGTTTAGAAACATTAACTTGTAGCAAGTTGAACAGAAGTAAATCTGTATAGTGCAGTCTCCCTGTGGTAATGTTTGGAGCAGGCAGATATATAAGGAATGACCACAGAGCAAAGGACAAGGCCATGTGTTTCAGCTCTGAACTTACTAGTCTTCACCGTTGACCAATCATTTCACCTCTCTTTTTCAGTCCCCTCTTCTGATTCTTGAGAATAATAATGACAATACTGTAGGGGGGCACTACCCTCCCCCCCCCCCACTACCTCCTGCTTAAGATCACAGATTTCAAAGAAGATATGCTAAAATGTGAGAATGGCCTTAGTTAGAATTTCCTTTAAGAAAGCTACAAGGAGAAGGAAGAAGTAAAACAGGTTTTTTCTTTGTAATCTGATAATTCAGTAGCTGTTCCTGGAAGGCGGGAAATAAGGGTATATAAAGAGGGTTGAAACAGAAAGAGAGAGAGGAGATTCTATGGAAATTCAAATTCTGATTTGGGATGTAGATTGGCCATTTTGTAGGATGAAAATATGAGCCATGTGAGCTTGGCCATATGGCCAAGGCCTGGGGCCTGCAGCCTTTGGCTGACCCAGACTAGCAGCATGTGTGCTAAAGGCAGTTAGGAGTTTGCAGATTTGAACTCCATGTTGGAGTTTGTTTTGCTGAATTTGACTTGTATCTGGAAGAGGCCATGCAAATGTTAGGCCTGAAAAGAAAGTGAACTTTGCTGGGTCCGGTACCATGAAGTTTCTTCTACTACCTGGAGGAGGATGACAAAGAGAAGACGGCATGGAGGAGCTGGAGCAAGCCAAAGGAGCATGCCAAAGGAGGATGTCTTCAAGCATCTGGAGATAAACTCTGACTGACTGATTTTGGTGAGATGATAAGGACTGAGAGACGGAGGATTTTTGGACAATTTGGGGAAAGAACTTTGTACAATGTTAAGAAAGGTTTTGGACAATGTTTAAAGTAATCCGAGTTTTACTTACATGTTTCTTTTCTAGTAATTAGGAAATGTCTTTGTTAGAAATAAATTAGTCTGCAATGATAGTCTTGTTTTGACTTGGAATTTTGGTTGAGAAGGCTGGGGATGGTGGAAAGAAACCAAAAAAGTTTAAAAGAGGGTAAATTGAAGTAAACTAGATTAAAGTTTAAATTGTGTTTCTAAGTTTTTCTTTTTAGGTCTGAAAGAGGGGAAAAAAGCTGAGAGAAGCTGGTAGCTGATTTTTGCATACCAATAGTAGGTGAACAGTTAAGAAAAGCTGAGAGAAGCTGGTAGCTGATTTTTGTCTACCAATAGTAGATGAACAGTGAAAATGCTAATGAACTGTTTGTAGCCTGCTTCCTAGGGAAGCAGGCATAGGTGTGTCAAGTTTAAGTCAAAAAGTCTTATTTTCTTTTTACCTGATTTCTTTTTACCTCCGTCTTTCCACTATTGTGATAATTAAGTGAAATGGGGTCTTAAAAATGATTGGTCAGCAGGAAAACCTGAAAAGTTGCTACTCAAATTTTAATAAGTTTTCTCTGTCCATATCAAATATAATATAATAAAATTGCTATTAACTGAGCGATGTGTCCATATAACAGGATTGGACAAACTTTCTCCATAAAAGGACATGTTGTAAATATTTTAGGTTCTGTTAGCCATCTCCATCATAACTGCTCAACTTTGTCTCTATGGATCAAACACAGAAATAGACAACAATATAAATGTGTGAATGTGGCTGTGTGCAAATAAAACTTTATTTATAAAAACAGGCAGCTGGCCAGATGTGGCCCATGAGCCATGTCCCTAATGTGTAAGAGCTGTAAGTTACCTGTGAAAACTTAAAGCCAAAGTGTGCAAGGAATGTGAAATCAGTGGCCCAAGAATACTGTCTTTTAATAGTTCAATGTCTGTTTTACAAGTAAAATAGGCATCTTTTATTCAACGGGCTGTATTCTAAAGCAATTCCAGGGATTATCGTGGGATTTCTAGAGTAAGTAGAACTGTGGATCCTGGGAACAGCTTGCAATTCCCACTTCCTTTGCTTCAAATTCCAGCTCTGTAGGGGTCCTTGGGGCCTTTCCCACATCACAGCCAGCACTGGTTTTGTGGGAGGAGGGGCTTGCATGCCATTCCAGAACCCTGTCTTAGAATTATGCAGGCCGGACTCACCCTTTTGTCGGCTGTGACTTGACTGTCTCACAAAAAAAGCAGACTATCAGTGGTTCTCAACTGGGCCTATTCCATCCACCCACCCTCTCCCTCCCCCGAGGAGACATTTGTCACTGTCACAATGGAGCTTGCTAGTGGCATCTAGCGGGCAGAGGCAGGATGCTATTAAACAACCTAGGATGTGGATAGATCCCCTTGGGACAAAGAAGTGTCTGGTCCAAAATGGTAAAAGTGCTGAGGTGGGGAGACCTGGCTCTGTGTTATATACTTTGATAATTACTATTAGAAATCATAAAATCTCTTTTTGAAACTAAGAGTAGTTGTTTAAATCCAGGGATGGATGTGAGGCTAGGCAATTTTGAATCAACACAACCCTGAAAATACAGAGGGAGTAAAAAGAAGAATTTGGCATAATTAATATTGATTAATTTTTAATATTATGAACTCAAATGCAAAGTTATATGTCATAATAGAAACCCCTTCTTTCTGAGCCTGGGTTAGATCAGGGAGAAACAGTGTGGGAGGAGCTGCAGATGATTTATTAATAGGTTTGTGTGATAACATTTTTTCTTTTCCTGATTTTATAAAAATATCAAGTTTTATACTAGCTATAAGGGACAGAGGGAGGAGGAGCTGTCTGGGAGTCTTCTATATTGTTATACAACAACCACTGGGGATAGTAGTAGTAGCTCTCATCTTCGTAGTAGTAGTAGCTCTTATAGGAAATGGATAAGCACTTTCTGAGAGAGTTCTATGTTCCAAGTACTGTATGAAGCAGAGACAGCTCTGTCATCCCCTTGAACATCACAGCCTTAACCCCACACCCAGGTCATCAGCACCATTATTTAGGTTTATGCCCAAAGTCATGCAGTCAGTTAGCAGTGACTGGTGAGGTTAAGTTAGACAGTCTGGCTCCAGTGATAACTCGGAACCCCATCTTGTAGCGATTTGTTTCCACGTGTACCCATCTCCACTCCACGAACCAAAAAGATCTTGTTTATAGTCCCTGAAGGGTCGGGACCAAGCCTCACTCACAGCCAGACTCGCTAAGCCCTTGACTTAATAGAATTGAATCAAAACCAGATTTTGCCTCAGTTGGTGAGCTTTTCAGCGACGGCCGCGAGGGGGCGCACGGGAGCCAGCTGTTGGGCACACAGACCCGGGGACCAGAGGAGCCCCAGATATGGAGGGAAAGCTCAGGGTGAAGGCAAGGGGTGGGAAGGGGTAGAGGAAAGGGGAGGGAGGGAGGGAGGACTTCGGAGAGGAGAGTAGCAACTTTACTCAACACCTTATCGCATGTTTTCTGCATTGCAAAGACAAATAAACTGTCAGGGAAATGGCTGTAACCACTTAATTAAGTCTCTCTTGTTGAAACAATGATGTTTTCAGTAATTGCCCAATTAAATGGCATGGAAATATGTTCTCCACAGACGAGTGACTGGGCTGATCACCGATGTCCCTCCCAACTATCCCTGAGTGCTGGAATTTATACCAGGGCTAGTCTCTGTTATAGTGATATTTGTTCTGCAAGCCAGTCTGTTTGTTCAGCTTCACAAGCTGTCTCCTTCACTGTCTCCTTCACAGGCTGCCTATTACAGGCTCATGCACCTGCACCCTGTTTAGTGGCTCTTCTACCTGGGTGTCATGACCATCTCCAAACTGATAGCAAATCTGACCTCCTAACTCTGACACTTGTGGGAGTCAAACTGGAATCTTTTGCTAATGTCAGGTAGCAGGCATATGCTAGGTGAACAGTGGCTCCCCCTTCTGTCTCCAGTAGCCACAAAGTCAGTCAGGGTTTCATCCCACTGCTGGTGGCGGACCCCCACACAGCAGATACAAGCAGATGCAAGGCTGAATTGTTTTCTCTAGTCTCTGTCTGATGGTCACCGCTCTTCTGCCGCGTGAAGCCAAGCAAGCCAGGTTCACAGGAGAACCATCTCTCTAACTGGTTCACTAGCTCAATGACCAGTTACAAAGACTAATTCCTGAAGAGTTTAGCCTTGACTAAAAAATTCTCACGAGGCTCTGCAGAAGTTCGACTGAAGAGATTCATTTTATGAATGTAAATACAATTATGAGTGGCTTAATGATGGGAATACATTCTGAGAAATGCATTATTATGTGATTTTGCTCTCATGTGAACATCATAGAGTGAACTGCCACAAACCTAGATGTTGAACCCACTATATCGCTAGATTAGAATTAGGGACCATACTATCCTATATAGGGCTCATTGTTAACAAAAACACCACACTACATCTGTGTAGTCCAGATATTCCGCCCCGCCCTTACTCCACCAACCCTCCTTTGTTTTTCTCCAAGCCATTTATCATTATCACACACACTTGAATATCTACTATTTTATATATGTATTTTTTTGTCTACTTGCCAGTGACTTTATTGCCTGGAACTATTCTCTAAATAGCCCTCAGTCTATCACTTCCCATGCCCAACAACTCAGCATAAGCATGGAAATCACAAAACAGTCAATAGCCACCTCCGTATCCTCCAGTTTTATTTTTTATGGATGGCAAAAGTATCAGCCTGGGCCACTCCCTCAAGCACAACTCTCCGGTCATATTAGGAAGTTGCTATTCTACAGGACTAACAAGAAGTAGTGGCTGCATTTTAAGGGTCATCTCTGAGAAGTTCTTCCTCCCAGTTCCAGAAACCCTTCTTCTTGCCACAGCTTCCTTCTGGGGGTTACCCACCAACTCCCTCCCCTGTGTCCTGCCTCCAGCTCCTCATTTCCCAGAATCCATCAGCCAGTTCTTCCTCTGCTTAGGATGCCTTAGTGACCTTCATAAAACAGAAACCCATCCCTGTCACTTTTCAACTGAAATCACTCAGACACCTGTCATTGACTGGCTAGTAGAAATAATGACCTGGCACAACCCTTGAAGCTAGGACATGGGTTAGCACATTAATCTCTGAGGTTTGGGGGAAAGCAAGTAAGAGTCTAAATCTCAGGAAACTGTAAATGAGAGTAGTCCCTCACAGGATTAGCTCAGAGTTCCTTGACATTTGAGCAGGATAATTCTCCATCATGGGATGCTGTTCTGAGTCTTGGGGGACATTTAGCTGTAGTGCTGGCCTCTCCCCACCAGTATCCCACCTCCAGCTCTGACAACCAAAAATGTCTCTAGATTTTGTTGGAGTGACCCTTAGGGTAAAATATCACTTCCCCCATTGAGAACTACGATTATAAATAAGCATCAAATAAGCAAATGTGTGGAAAAAAACCTTGAGAATTTTTTCTTTAAGAATATCAATGATTGCCGGCCTGGTGGCGCATGCGTGTAGGTGGCAGCCTAGGAAGCCATAGCCAGGGCCAGGGATCAAGGTTCAAGTCCCGCCGGGGGCACGTAGCAAGACCTAGTCCCCCAAAAAAGTAGCTGGGCCTGGTGGTTCATGCCTGTAATCCCAGCTACCTGGGAAGCTGAGGTTGGGGATTGCTTGAGTCTGTGGTACCCTGGGCAACGCGAGCCTGCGGTTCCACAGGCAAAAATAGTGAGACCTAGTCTCAAAAAAAAAAAAAGAATATTAATGACTTGCTGGGTGTGGTGGTGGGTGCCTATAATCCTAGCTTCCTGGGAGGCTGAGGCTAGGAATCACTTGAGTCCGTGGGATCAGGACTACCCCAAGCAACATTGCTAGATTTAGCCTCAGAAAAAGAAAAAGAATATTCATGATTTACCTTTAATCTCTCTCTATGTTTTCATCTCCCCATTCTTATCTTCACCTTGAATTATGCAATGTTCCTATTCTATCCTCCCCCCCACAAAGTAGGGTTTTCTCCTCCCTTTGTATTACACAGACTTAGAACAGAATTACTTCCTTATCAAGATGGTGGACAACTTGAGAATAAAGGCAGTAAGGCAGTGTTTTTTTCTGCTCTGTATCCATAGCATTAATATTAGTATTAATATGCTGTTATTATTAATTTATACACTATTACCATCACATTAATATGTACAAGTTGTAAGTTCATTGTTATATGCTACATCATCTTATTAAACATCATGATAAACTGATGAGATTCATACCATTCTCATTCCAAAATTACAGATGAAGATACTGAGACTGGAGAAGGAAGCAACTTGCCTAGAGGCATATTCCTCATACAGAACCCAATTCAGCTCTGTTAATAATATATCTGATAGGTATCTATTATCTAGAATATATAGAGAACTACAAATTAAACAGTACAATAAAATGGACAAAGGATCAAATGGATGTTTCTTTAAAGAAGACATACAAATGAGCAACAAACATGTAAAAAGATGTTCAACAATATTAGGGAAAAGTAAATCAAAACCAGGTAAGAAAAAGCTTCACACACTCTAGTGTATTCTGAAGGAAAAAAAAATATTGGTGAGATATGATGATACTGGTACACTGGTGCATTGCTCATGAGAATGTCAAATAGTACAGTGTCTATGGAAAAGTTTGACAAGTCCTCAAAAAGATTAACATAGAACTATCATATAACCAATCAATTCTACTCTTAGATATTTACCCAGGAGAACTGAAATCAGAAGTTCAAAAAAGAAAAACAAATCCTTAACAGTGTGCTCTAAAGCCTTATTCATAACAGCCAAAAAGAAAAAGAAACAACCTAAATATCCATTAACAGAAAAATGACTAATCGAACTGGTTTACTCATGCAATGGAATAATACCCAACAATAAAAAGAATAAAGTACTAATACATGCTACAATATGAATGATCCTTGCAAACACTGTACTGCATGAAATGTAAGACACAGAGGCCACATATAGTATGCTTCCATCTCCATTTTCTTAAGCTACCCAAAACAGACAAACCCATAGAAACACAAAGTAGATTAGTGATTGCCAGAAAGAGAAGGGAAAATGGAATGATAGCATATTGTGAAAAGGGTTTCATTTCAGGGTGATGAAAATTCTGCAATTGGTGATGATAGTTACATATTTTTGTGAATGAACCAAAAAACATTGAATGATACATTTTCAAGTGGCAAAAGCAATGGATTTTACATTTCATGAATTTAAACTCAATTTTTAAAAATCAAAAATGCTCATTATGAAAACTTTTTAAAACATAGAATTATATATATATGTGAAAAATAATTCTTTTCTTCTAATGATCATTAATGGTTTTTTGTGTGTCTTTCTGTACTTAACCAATCATCGTTAATGGTTTTTTGAGTGTCTTTCTGTACATTTCTATAACACAAACACATTCACAAATACATACCCATAGAGATGAAGACTGGAGTTTTGTAAAATAATTTAATATATCCTACATATAATCTAATATATCCTCTATCACTATTCATTTAACATGTGTGCATTCCTCATCAGGACAGTTACTAGTTGCTTTATATTCTGCTTTTAATAGCTACATGTGGTCCTATAGTCTGAACATACTATTCATTTTTATTGACATTTCATGCACATAAAATTTTCGCTATGATCAATAATACAATTAACATCTATTTGCATATATCTTGATATTTGAAGAGGTATCCCTGTAGGATGGATTAAGTTTTTATTGTTATTAATATATTTTTGATGTCCTGTTAAGGAGTTAGACATCTGAGACCTGGAAGAACCAATAAGCACCTTTCCTTGACACCCATTGCCAAGTGAGAAGAAATCTTTGAGGGCCATTGAGCAAGAATTCAGGTTGATGAAGGAAGGGAGCTCTGGGAATTACTTCCATAAGAGGGTCTTCAGTGCCTCTCAGAGCTCCCATTTTCCAGCCTCAAAAACCTGTAACAGTACCTTCTCATAAAGTTGCATTCAGAAAAGGAACAGTGACTAGAATTAGCACTGCATGCAAGAGCAATGATAATCTTGGGTCCCTGAAAAAAAGAAACTCAGTTTGCCACATACCATTAGCATATTTATTTGAGTTTAGGAAATACAATTCTTTGTTTAGGTGGATAACCTAGACCCTATCTAATATTTGCAAGTACCAGACATCTCAGTTCTTCCAACCACTCTGTTTTCCTAGACAAATCCCAGTTATCATTTAAGACCAGATACAAGTATCATGGGCCAGTTCTTATAGACAACAGGAAACCAATAAGTGCCTGATTCTGTAATCCCAACTCTTAGACACAGATAAAATGACTTACTGGGCCCCAGTAAGAGGTAAAATACCAGCCAGTGTGCTAACTTGGGGTTTGGGCTCCCTGATGGTCTTATCTCCACCTTGCTTTGGGGTATAAAGTAACAGTGAGGAAATGCAAATGTCCTGGATGGGCAGGTGTTCAGACACCTGATAAAGCCCCTGATTTCTGTCCTCAGGAAGAATTCTATCCCAACATTGCCCTCAGCATTCTCACTTTGTTCATTAACATCCTTACACACTGGAAAGACATTAGAGAAGGAAAGCTTGGTGGAATACAACGGACAGAATTGGAAACCTCATTTGCTCTGAGAAAAATATCCCAAACATGGAAACAATGCAGATGACTGCCTAATGAGTCCAACCTATTATTCAATCTAATCAGAATTAAGAAGCATGCCATGCTCTAGAGGGACACCTCTGTGTGGGGTCCTCTTTGCATACATGAAGCTCTGTGCAGCTACATGTTAACTTGCATACTTTTGAGCAATATAAATGTGTGATGCCACCCAGGTCCTCTGGGAAACTGACTCAGAGATGGATATGGGGATGAAAAAGTCTGATTTGGGGTACTCTAGAATCACTGGCTGGGAGAAGGAAGAGGTTACACGTGACTTGCATTTCCGAAGATTAGGCAACTCCTTCCACCTGGATGTGAAATTAGCTGAGCAGTAGTCACAGCAAGGGAATAGCCCTTTCAGCATGCCTTTAGAGATGATCTCATGGACAACAGGAGGGAAAAGAATGGGAATTCTCAATTAACAATGAACTAAGTTTTGATGACAATGGCTCAGAATTTCATGAACATTTGTTTCTGGATAAACACATGGGGGGATTTTCCAAAACAAGGACCACTTCATATTGTGGGTTCTTTCCAGAATCCTGTGTCTGGGTGCAGCACAGAAGAAGAACACATGGAGAACATCAGGATTTTTTTTCAGGGTTTTACAAGTGATTCTTGTATCTTTTTCCAAGTGACCTTTAGAATTAGCTCCCCAAAAAAATCTGTGGAGTCCCATGCCTGTTAGGCCAGGAGCTCCCTGCAGCTTAGCAAGGGACCCTCACAAGGCCTTCCCCTGGGGCGTAAGAACGATGGAATACCACTCAATGATCAAAAAAATAAATTCATGCCATTTGCAGCATAGCGTAGAGCTGCAAGGGATCATGCCAAGCACAATAAAGCAAAAGGAAAAAGATAAGGATGGTTTCACTTATGTGTGGAATATCAAGAAACCAAAGAGAGAATTAGGAAAAAGAGAAAACTTGCAAGCAGGTCATAGATCTGATGCATCCAGCAGGGAAAAGGGAAAAGAGAAGGGTCAAAACAGGGAAAGGAAGAGCACAAATGATGGTTGTGATGGATCATGAGTGCGATAGTGAAGGGAGAATGACAAGGACGACACTTGAAGGGAGAAGTCAAATATCCTAAAATTAATGATAATGTAAGAAAATAAATATAAGAAATTAATAATAATAATAAACAAGCTCTTTTTTCCCACAGGCAGAGGCAAGTGGAGCATAGCATTTAGGATGCTGAGGATCCTGCATCTGGTAACAAATTATCTGAAGTTCAGATCTTCAGTAGCTGAGCCTCCAGCTTTCACATAGAACTACTCAGAGAGAAAGACTTCGGAACCCCAGGCCCAGAGGTGTCCCAGGAAAACCTCACCTATACCTGTGAACCCAGCGTTCTCTGCTAAACCTGTAAGAAGACTTGTTGTTTAATTTAACCAGGTTATCTGAAAAAGAAGGTGCTTTTATTTGACTTTAATGTTTTGTTTTACAGAAATTTTACGAAGTATACAAGAGACCTCTGAATAAAAATGCGTGAAAGGAAAATCAAATGCCATTTTCACTGAACACACACATTAAACCATTTTGAGGACATTAGAGAATTGTAATGACAAAAAGATGCACTTTAATGAATTTACTTCTCAACTCTTCAATCTATTTAAAATTTTATTTTGATAGCTGTAATGTTTTGATGGAAATTTTGGTTTGACTAGACACTGCTAAACAAATAAACAAACCCACAAATGAACTGGCTCTTGTTCAACTATGACCCTCAGGAGAAGAGCTCTTCAACTGGACTGAGAGATCCACAAGAAGGTGCCAACCAGAGTAGCTAGGTCTTTGACCAGGGCTGGCAAGTATATTGACTCTGAATACTGCCCACGGGAGCCAGTGACCTATGGGGCTGCCCCTGCTGAGGGTCCAAGCCCAGGGGAAGCCTCAGAGTCTACCTCATATCGCTAAGAGAAGGCAGGCTACTGAGGCACCTTTGTGGGTATGGAGGTGTCTGTCTCCCCACATCATTACCCCATCTGAGTTTCCAGGTTTTTCTGGGTTTTCCTCTTGTTTTTCTACATGTCCCAGTGCTGACAGTCAGGGATCTGTGGGGGAGGGTTTGAGGGTTTTTTTGCCCTGCCAGGGCAGCAAATTTCCCAGGAGACTGGGCAGAGGTGTAGAAGGAAGAGTAAAAAAATCTGGGTCTCAAAAGGTTTTTATATTGCTTTTTCCACTCTTCTCTTTTCTCTGCCAATCAATTGTGGTTTCTGTACCCATGGAAGTTTCAAATAATTTTAAAGAAAGAAAAGAATTTTTTCAGGACAATAAGGTAGAGATGGTAAAGGAGGTACCAGGAGGGAAGCAAGCTATGGCCAGGTCACAGTCCTTAAATATCGTAGATGTTTTTGTTGCTGTTGTTGTTGTTGTTGTTGTTGTTGTTTTTTGAGACTAGGTCTCATGATTTTTGCCCATGGAACTTCAGGCTCACGTTGCCAGGGTACCACAGACTCAGGCAATCCCCAGCCTCAGCTTCCCAGCTTTCCCAGGTAGCTGGGATTACAGGCGTGCACTACCATGCCCAGCTATTTTTTGGAACTAGGTCTTGCTGTGTTGCCCCGAGCAGGACTCAAACTGCCATCCCTAGCCCCAGCTGCTTCACAGGCTGAAGCTTCATAGGCACAAGCCACTGTGCCCAGCATCATAGGTGTCTTGACCACCAATCCTGTTCCTTCTTAGAGACTTAAAGGAAAACTGAAGCCCAGATGAGATAATGGAGCTCTGAGTACTTGAGGCAAAGACAGACCCCTGCTCTCCTCCCCCTTCTTGTCCCCATTCCCCATCCAAGGATTGCACAGGAACCTCCACCTGGAGGTTCTACATCATGAACCTCCTAACCACATCATGAATTAATATAAACTACCAATTTTGGATCAAAGGAATTGAAAACATTTATGGGGGAAATTGTTGATAATTTATTGAGATTATTTTATTTCATTTTTTCCCCATCACCATCCCTTCTATACCCCTGTCCCTTTCTCTCTCTTCCTCTCACTTAATCTAAGAACCCTCATTGCAGTTATTAATGTCTGCTAGTTTTTGTTCAATATTTCAGTTTGTCCAATTTTCTGCTATGCAAACTGTCTTTGACATTCTCACTTTGTTTCATTAGACATAACTTCTTCCATTTTGTTATAAATGACAACATTTCCTAATGGCTTTTTAGTATTCCATAGTGTAAACAGACCACATTTTCTTGATACAATGAATCAAAGGATCTTGCTCCTTCTATAGTGGTGTTTTCATAAATAGTGCTGCCATCAACATTGTGGAGCACATACTGTTTGGCACTGAGGGTTTCATATCCTTAGGATAGATGCTCAAGAGTAGGATTGCTGGATCATACAGTATTTCTTTTTTAGTTCTTTAAAATAAATCCAGATCACTTTCCAGAATGGTAGGAATTATTTTAATGAAAAATGGGACATTCTAAAATAATGTGATATATAATTCAGTTGAAAACCTTGAATATTTTTAGTCCAAGCTATTGGAGATGAATGTTGAAACTAAAATAGTTTTACTAAGGGGAAAAATTGGGAAGAGAAAAAACAGAGAACTGGACAGGAGAGAAATTGAGCTTGGGACAGCACATCAGAAATCATCACATTGCAAATTATTTCTATCAAGGATCAAAGTGATAACTGCAGAAATTAAGATTCATTTTTTTCTTCCCTGAAGAATACTATAATTGGGAGTTGCATTTCTAACCAAGGGCTAATTAACAAGATAACAAACAGGGATGCATATAGCTTATAGATGTTATATATATATATAAATAAATTTATATAGATACAAAATAAAATATTTAATAAGCATATGCAAACTTGTAGCAAAAAAGGAAGGCAATACTAAAGTTTTGTTTTGATTTAAAAATGCACAGATTTTGTAATAAACCCCAACTCCAGAAATCAGGATTTTATTGTGGGATGTAAATCAAGTTTGTCTCTAAGTTAGCAAAAATTTTTCAGTCTGCTTTTCCCAATATAGTTCCTCAAATGTTCCTTGCACCAAACTTTGTTATCCTGTTGGCTTCTTCATTAATGACTTTGTAAACACCTCTTTGGCATGGACTCACTGTGGAGTTGAATGACAGTTATGTTTTTGACTTTCAGATTATTTATTTTTTTGAGACTAGGTCTTGCTATGTTGCCTGAGGTGGTCTCAAACCCATGGACTCAACTGATTCCTAATCTCAGCTGGGATTACAGGTGCACGCCACCATGCTCGGCATCTTTAGATTATTTTTGACAGTAGCTTCCTACTTCAAACCCCAGTGGCTTCCCAAGTCCTTGAAATGACATGCAAACTCCTTATTGGGGACTGTCGGGCCTTACAACTTCTAGCCTCTGGACACCTCCTGCCCACCTGATCTGTTCGAGCTCACTGTGCTTGCACTGCCTCTCCATTCTTTGGCAGTGCCACTCCCCCACCCCATTTGGGGGCTCTGAGATAGCCATTCTCTGTACTGGTCAAGCTTATTTCCCAAATTATCTCAATTCTACTTTGCAATTATTCAGCTCTCAACTCACAAATCACCTCGTCAGAGAGAACTTCTCTAAGGAGAGACCTTCTGAAACTCCCCATAGCCTGAAAACATGAGTAGTACCGAATCGAATCTATGTATATACAATGTTTTGTTCCTGTACAAATGTAGCTATGATAACTTAAGTATGACTGATAAAATCTGGCACAGTATGAGATTAGCAACTATAAGTAATAATAAAATAGATCAGGCATACCAATGTACTTTAATAAAAGCTATATAAATACGGTCTCCCCTTTTCAAAATATCTTACTGTGTGTAATATTTTTAGACCTCAGTTGACCACAGATAACTGAAACTTTAAAAAACCAAACCATGGTTAAGGGTGGACTGCTAGTCTTCCACCTCAATCCCCTCACTCCCTCATACCTTCTGCAGAGAGTTGAGTCACTTCTGATATGATCTGGTTCGTTATTTTGCCTATTTAAACACTATCTATCACCCTGTCAACTGTAGAAGCCCCAAAACACTACCAGAAAAACCTGTTGATCAAGCAAAGCTGAGTTTATCAGAAGTACTGCAAGCAACAAGAGGACAGCCTTCATAGAGGGAATGTCAATAGTTTCTGAAATGGGGACTTGAGAAAAGTATTTATAGAGCTTTGGGACCTCACTGAGTGACTTTTAGGCAGTCGTAAAGGTTGAGAACCAGACAAGAAGCACAGGGTTTGTGGTGCAATTGTCCTCTACTGGGCCAAAGCGAAAGGGGGTGCTAAGGCACCTCTCGAGGAACACGATGCTGCTTTTCTTTTCTTTCTTTAATTGAGGTATAATTGCTATGCCACTTGTGTATGTTAGAAACCAGCATTTGTATTATACATTGTGAAATGATCACCATAAGCTTAGCTAACAATCATCCTACACATAGTTGCAAAAAAAGTTAATTTTTTCTTGTAATGAGAATTTTTAAGATCTACTCTCAGCAACTTTCAAATATGCAATACAGTATTAACTACTGTCATAACATCCCCATGACTTATATATCTTATAACCAACCCCTTCGCTCATGTTGCCCACTCCCCACTCTCACCTCTGACAACTATCAACACATACTCTGTATCTATGAATTTAGTTTTTTGTTTTGGGGAGGTAAGATTGGTTCCATAAATAAATGAGATCATACAATACTTGTCTGTTCTGTGTGATTTATTTCACTTAATTTAATGCCCTTAAGTTCACTCGATTGTTCTAAATGGCAAGATTTCATTCTTTTTTTGTTGTTGTTTTGTTTTGTTTTGAGGTCTTGCTATTTTTGCCCATGGAATCGTAGGCTCACATTGCCCAGGGTACCACAGACTTAAGCAATCCCCAGCCTCAGCTTCCCAGGTAGCTGGGATTACAGGCACGCACCACCAAACCCACCTATTTTTTTGGGAACTAAGTCTCACTATGTGCCCCCAAAGGGACTCAAACCACAATCCTTGGCCTCAGCTGCAGCTTCCTAAACTGCTGCTTACAGGCATGCGCCACCATGCCTGGCCCAGATTTCATTCTTATGGCTGAAAAATATTCCAGTGTACTAATATGCATTTCCTTTATTTATTTATTTGTCAACAAGATACTTAAACTATTTCTATGTCTTGGCTGCTGTAAATAATACAATAAACAATAAACAATGCAACAAATGCACAGCTTCCTCAAGTTATCATGGGATTTCACCCTTATAAACCCATCGTAAATTGAGACTATCTCAAGTCAAATGCTGGCTAGCAGCTGGAAGCTGTCATTGCTGTCATTGTTCTGTAGCACAAGAAAGTATCAATCATTTCCATGAATGTTTATCACCTCCACACTATTGGTTATGAAAACCACAAGAAGAAATATATGGTCAGGAACCATCTTTTCAAGATAGGAATTTCATTTTCTTTGAATAAATATATAGACATGAAATGCTGGATTTGTCAGTTTCCATAAGCTAGCTGATGAGTTCAACATCATGTTTTCCAGAGGCAAGTTCATTCTGCTTTAGTTTTGCCGGAACCCAACATTGTTCAATACCGGAAGAGAAAATTATGTTAAAAAATTGAATCATGATTCCAATTCATTTTCCTCAAATGAACAGGAATTTTCTTGAAGGCAGGAATTGTAGCCATTTTGTTACTCTTACTCTTACCTACTTTCATATGCCAAGAAGTAACCAAATGACAGTATGTAGCTGGTGTTTAATAAATATTTGCTAATTAAATTAACAAATGATTCCTTTGACATTAAAATCTGGTTGTGACCCTGGGCAAAACATTTTACTTTACCACCACAAAAAAAGATAGATAAAGGTAAATTTATCAAGAACCTACTTTTTCCAGATCCTCTCCAAAGCGCTCCAGAGCCAAGTGTGAACCAAGCCACCGTCCACCCTCATGAGGCTGATACACTCATGAAAAAACTCAGGCAGCAAGGAAACTAAAAAATGAATAAAGACCATCACTACAGATTAGATAAACCCATATTTATATGCAAGTCTTGTTCAGGTGTATTTTGTTGGAAAATGAATCCAAAGAAAAGGTATGTTCCAGTGGATATCACAACAAAGAGAACACAACTATCTTACATTGTTTTTATCACTAAAGTTTCAAGTGCCTGTTGCAACAGAAAAACTCATTTTTAAGTGTACAAAGAAGATATCAATAAATCTACCTCAAGCACCTCTAGGCATCTGCTTGGTAAAAGCTCTTCTATTTATTTTTCTATATCGTACAAACACACAAAGAGATGATAGACCAATAGAAATGGTAGATAGATAGACAGATAGATAGATAGATAGATAGATAGATAGATAGATAGATAGATAGATAGATAGATAGATAGATAGATAGATAGATAGATAGATAGATAGATAGATAGATAGATAATAGTTGATAGATCAAGTTACAGCATCATGTAGAATATATGAATATATGTATATTTTGTCTTGCTCTCTTTTTAATAAGTGGATTCACATTTTATATATGATGCTGTAGTTTGTTTTTTGCATCTAATTACGCATCATGAAAATTGCCTGTAGTCAGCAGGTATAAATCTTATTGAATCGTTGTAGTAGCAACACAATGGTCATAGGAGTGTGAACCAATCTCTACAGGTGCCCATTAGGGGACAGCACCGACACAAGACAATGTCCCTACTCAGTAGTGTATCTCAATCAATCATAGCATTTTCCTGCATTGACACAGAGCAAGGCAAACATTCTTTCTCAGGGGATCACACTCAAATAGCTGATGTAAGCAACAAGATCTCTGACATGAAAAGTTAAGCCCAGAGGCTAGCCCTCCACCAGAGTTCTTGCTTTATGGGGGGAAAGTAAAAATGTCTAGCATAAGCACGGCATTTATTACAGCTCTTTGATTACATTTAATTCTATATTGACATTGTGATATGTGTCTGACTTTTATTAAAATTTTGATGCTTTCAGTATTTTTAAGACTTTTTGCCTTTTGAATTGAATGAGTCAAAACAATCCTTGTACATGGGTGTAAAGAAAGGAGATTTTGTCCTTGGCTTACTTGGATGGCATTAAGGACTTAATGAAAGGGATTTTTTTGTTCTTTTTAAGATAATTCTGATCATGTTCTTTCTCAATTTGTAAAATTCATTTTGTGATGTGACTCTTTTCTGAGTCCTTCCAATGTATACCAGTCCTACTCTCAATCTGAGAACTTTAAAATTTTCTTTGTACTTCATAAGGGTGAATGATGGAAGGATAACACTGCTCTTGCCTTGTGCTTGCTGGATTAATTAAAATTTGACCATCTCTAAGGAAGTAGGTGCTAAAAGTTCTCATCACAATAAAAAAGAATTGTAACTCTGTATGGTGACAAATGACCCAGACATATAGTGGTGAGCATTTACAATAGATATAGATATGGAATCAATATGTTCTACAATGTAAGTAATGTCATGTTACACATCAATTACACCTTGATAAGAAAAAATAAAGAATGGTCATTCTGAAAATAAAGTAAAAGTTACCTTGACACTCTCAAATCTCAAGTTTCTTGTTTGGTTCCAAGAGTGCCAAAGCTAGGAAACACTAAAGTCTTTTCAAATTCCTAGAAAATGCCTGTCAGTGACAAATAGGAGAGGGGGAGCTCTCTCAGTGCTAGGCAGTCAGTCCTGCTGCTATGTGAGCTCTGTCCCCTCCTCTCTGAAACTCTGAAACAGTCACCTCTTCAGAACCTGGGTTTCTTCATTAGTAAAATGGGAAGAATATAGTGAGGGAACTGTTTATTGGGCTCAAAATGAAATACATATCTAAAGTACCTTTAACTGGCACACAGAGACCAAAGACAAGCTGTCTGGTCTGTGTCCAAGTGGCAGACTGATTATTTTCAATTGAAAGAAATAGACAGACAGACATCAAGAATGATTTCCTTTTGGAATCAAATCTCTGCGATGACATTTTCTCTTTGAGCCAGAGTCTGCAAAACCTGTTTTTGTGCTTAAATAAACTCTGCAAAATCCTTTTTTTCTTTACATTGCAAAGCTTTTCATCTATTCTTTCCTCCCAGTTTTGATTATCCCTTTCCCAAAAATGATATGGTCTCACTGGAATGGTCAGAGATAGTTCATAGTCTGTGGTCCCCATGCCCACCCAATTAAAGCTTGTCTTTGCTCCTGCAAGTCTCACTGACATCAAACTTAATTATTTCCTGATTGTACGGATCTAGAAGAGTAGGTCAAGTAATGGTGTCACTGAGACCAAGGGTATGATGGAAAGTGCTATAAGAAGGAAATAAGGTCCTGCTTCTGTGAGAAGACTTGACTTCATTTCTGCTTTCGTACTAGAGGAGAAATGTTCAACCAACTAGCTATGTTGACCACTGTGTTCAGCCTCTCTGGATTCCCCCAGAGAAGTACTTAGTATAACTGTGAAGTCAGGCTATTCCTAAAAGAGAGAGTAATAGGCTCACCTTGCCTCTCCAGTATTTGCTATTCCCTAAAACACTTTTTGGCACTGTAGAGAAGCTGTTTCTACTTACAATTCTTATGAGAAAATAAGGCCTCTCTGCACCAGGGCCCAGGGTAGAATGTTATCATGATTTACACACCATAAACTTTTGTGAGTTTTATTTCACCTCAGTGGTCTGATATTAAACAGGTTCATGGAAGCGTCACAGTGACTGGTGGTTTTTCTGGTAGCTGAGAAAAGTGAGAAAAAGAAAGAAAGGAGGAGAAAACATAGCATATGTTGGCCTTCCAGCTCCTGATTATCGACCCTGGACATCAAAGTTCACAAATTGCTGACCTAGAGTTCAAAACCCAGCTCATGTACAGCTGTGCATGAACCTGAATCTTCTTAAAGAGAAAAATTTGTCATAAGCAATGTGAAAGAACAAAGTGAGTCAGAGAAAAGTTGATAGGGAGATACACCCAACTCAAATGACTCAAATGTCCCTGGGAGGTAGGCTCCATGAGAGAGGGAATGGGCACTTGGGTTGTTGCAGTTGCCCCAGTTCCTGCCACAGAGCAGGCTCGAAGACTGAGCCTTCTCTGTTCCCTGGAGCCAGCATGCCAGGCTTCAACTCTTTGCCCTGGTTCCACGACCCTTGAAAATCTGAACTCCACCCCCACCACCCATTTTCCACATCTCAATCTGTTGCTCCTGGGTTTTCGTTGTTTTCCTTGGTTAAGTCTCCATTGTTACAGAAAGAGCAGAAAGAGTTGCTTCTCTGGAACCCAAGGGTATACCACTGAACACACGTGATACTGAGTTAGACAATCTCCCCATAATTTCAAAAGTAGGCAGCCTAGTTGTCTTCCTTCTCTCCTCATCCTTGTTCCCCTTCCTCCTTAAAACCAAGGAAGTTCCAAGCACTCTTTCTCTGGTATTTTGGATCTTCCCATCACCTGGTCCCAAATTTGTGCACCCAAACCCAAGGAAGTATCCCATCCTTACCATCAAGTTCAACATTTAAGGGGATGACACAGCTTCAAAAATGGTTGGTATTATAAATTCTAAGAAATATTCTTTCTAAGGGATTCATGCTTAGCCTGAAAAATATCAAATCCCACTCAAGAGAAACCAAACAGCCAAATTGTCTTCACAAGATTCAGCTAGAGCCAACACACAGTAGTAAATCACATATTATTCCAACACTGAGTGTTGTAAAATAATAATAATTGTTTGTTCTGTCTCATAAATTCTGTAGATCAGAAATTTGTGAGTGGCTCGGCTGCATAGTCATTATTTGGGGTCTTGCATGTAGCTACATTCAGGTGTCAGTCAGGGCTATCTAAAGGCTTGACCAGGGCTGGAGGGTAGATTTCCAGTGAACATAGAAGCTGATTAGAGGACCTAGTTTCTCTCAGTGCAAGCCTAACCACAGAGCTGCCTGGGTGACTCACAGTCTGGTGACTGACTTCCTCCAGAGCAAACCATTCAACTGGCCAGAACAGTAAGCCTTTCTATGATCCAGCTTCACATACCTTTGCATCCATCATATCAAAAGATCACATGTGCCAGCTCTGATTCAATGTGATTTATAAGAAATATATATGGGTCACTCAAATGGGTCACATAGTCTGTTACCATTCACTGTTCCTGGTTCACACTTCCCAAAATAGTACTTCCTGAGTATTGAGAGTGATGAAGTCGGTTTTGTTTTGTATTGTTTTTCTGTGAAAGAGGTGACTTTTGAAAATGCCTAAGCATACATCTTGTTTCCTGGAGAAGCATACATATGGCTAGAGGGATGGACTCCAGGTGGGAAGAGGGGTTGAGGGTTGAATCAGTTGTCTATAATGAGAGATTTAATCAGTCATGTCTATTGAATGAATCTTCCTTAAAAACCTAAGTGGGTGGGGTTCAGAGAGCTTCTAGGTTGGTCAACATATGGCAATTCAAAGAGAATGTCATGCCTGAAGAGAGCAAAGATGCTCCACACCCTTCCCCACACCTCGCCTTTTGCATCTTTTCCATCTGGCTGTTGATGCATAACCTCTAACATCTTTTGTAATAAACCAGCAATCTAGAGAGTAAATTAATTTCTAAGTTATGTAAACCACTTTGGCAAAGTAATGGAAACTGAGGAGGGGGTCCTAGGAAGCTCTGATTAGCAGCAAGTTGATTGGAAGCACCCTGGGCTTACGACTGCTGATGTCTGAGGTGGGGACTATGGAAACTTTCCATCTGAAGCCAGTTAGTCAAAAGCACAGATTACAGCCTGGGCTTTCAGTCAAGCATCTGAAATTGAAGGTGGCCTAGGGACACAGAGCTCTGCACCCACAGAATTGAATGCTTTCTTCAGATAGATAGTGTTAGAATTGACTTAAGTCTCAGAAACCAAGAGGTGTTGCTGGTGTGGAGAAACTTACACACATACCTATGCTGAAGTTGGCCCAGGAACCCAAAAAAATGAGGTGAAAGTGGCTGTGAATGACAAAGGTCAAAAATCACTGGGGAGTAGAAAGCCATCATGGAAGCTGGCTACTGTGCCACCTCACAATCTATCAACATCCCTTTTTCACCTCTTTATTTCCTGCTGATTCCTGGCTTCATTTCCATTCCTTCCAGCTTTATATTTTTATCTACAGTTCTTGACAATTCCTACTCTTTTACTTCCTTGATTTAAGGTTCATCTCCTCCTTCCCCCAACAGTTAAAAATAAATTATACACTTGGTAATAATAAAATGGGGATTGCACACCCACATCCATATAACTGTTGTGTAATAAATCTACAAAAAGTGCCTAGTGCAGCACCTGGCTCATATTAGGCATGCCATAAATGCTAATGGTGCTTTTTATTATTGTTATTATTATTATTATTATTTCTATTACCGTTATTATGACCTCCATCACTACCAATACAATCATGCCATTATGAACCACCTTGTGGAAAGTCTAGTCAGGAATCTTTCCTGAAATAGGTAAGGAGATGGCAAAGTCGATGAAAAAATCTGCATTTCCTTTTTCCCTGTCTCCCCACCTTGGTTCCTTTCAGCACAGTGTTGTATTCAAAAGAAACCATTACCAATGCTCAAAGGCTTTGAAAAATGATCTTCATTTTTACTGAGGAATTTTGAAGAGGAAGGAAGGAAGAAAGGAAGGCATCACATGCCAAAGTCAAAAGCACCTCTGAAAAATCCTTTCCAACTGTCCCTCCTCTCCAGTCTCAGTCTCCTAGTCTTGGCATCGGCATTGCAGCTTTAGTTCAAATTCTCTACCATATTTTCTCCTATTTCCTACTTGCTGAACTTTGTTTCTCCTCAAAGAAGACTTTGAAGAAGAAATTGAGAGTAGTGTTTCAATAATGACAACTAATTAACTTGACGGGACTTCCAAGTTCTTCTTACAAACACTGTACAATTACGCATCTAAAAGCTTGTTTTTATTGTAACTGATAGAAATATTGGTGCACTATAGAGGAGACTGATCCCTCCAAAAAACAATTTGAGACACTCTAGATTTCCCAAGATACCTAAGTTTTATGTTCAAATCCCATTTCTCAGCGCCCACCCCCTTACCGAGACCATGTACCAGCACACCCGGGGGAGCAGAGCAGTATCCTACACCTGATTTTGAAGCTCAATGCAACTGGACCAGCTGTGTGACCCCTCCCGAAGACTTTCTAAGTCTCTCTTTCCTTCTGAATAAGCCACAGACCACAACATCTGTCTCCCAGTTATCTGAAAATACATAAGACATAATGCATCAAGTTCCAGCCTCATACTTGCCACTGAGAATACAATAAACAGCAGTTTTTATTATCTTCAGTGATGTTTTTCATGGGCTTATTAGGGGGAAATTACTTCATGAAGTAACTTTAACTCCTCAGATGTAAATGTCTCATTTACAAATAGAGCTCAGGTTTCAGCTAAAGGGGATCTATACACACACACATACACACACACACACACACATATACACATATATATTATTTTTTCCAGAAAGATATTTGTTTTTTAAAAAAAGGGGGTCTGTGATGACATAATGAGAAAGGGTCTGGATCCAAATCTGATGCCACTGCTTGGCCACTGCTTGGGCAGTGACATCAGTTCTCAGCCTTTCAGTTTCTGAAACTATAATGAGGTAACAATAACACTAATGTGGTGGTGAGAACTCAGAGAACAATTATATAGTCTTTAGCAAGTGCACCAGATAATTGTTTATGTTTCTATATCATTTTTAGGAACAAATAGAAAATAGGTATTTTTCCTGCTCCATAACACCCTGTTGCCATGCAGGAACCTCCTTGCACCTGAGTTCATTATCAGGGACATTTAATAAGAGATCACAGAGGGAAGCTTAGGACATTGTAATGTGGAAAGATTCACTCATAAACTGACCACTTGAAAAACTGAATCCCAAAATGAAAACACTAAGTCAAAAAGATATCAGCACCCTTATGTTCACTGTAGAATTATTTGGGTTTTTTTCTTTGTTTGCTTGTTTGTTTGTTGAGACTAGGTCTCATTATTTTTGCCTGTGGAACCGCAGGCTCACATTGCCCGCGGTACCACAGACTCAAGCAATCCCCAGCCTCAGCTTCCCAGGTAGCTGGGATTACAGGCATGCACCACCACACCCAGCTATATATTTTGGGGGACTAGGTCTTGCTACATGTCCCCAGTGGGACTTGAACCACGATCCCTGGCCCTGTCCACTTCAAAAGCTGAAGCTTACAGGCATGCGCCACCATGCCCGGCTGCAGAATTATTTGTAATGGCCAATGAATGCAAACCAGCTCAGTATTCTCAGATATTCAGTAACCTTTGTATCAGCAGGTAAGTGGATAAAGATGGTGTGACTCATATAAACCATGGACTATTACTTGGCCATGAAAAAGAATGGTATCTTACTATATGTAACAACATGAATGGACTTTGAGGGTATTATGCTAAGTGGAATAAGTCAGAGAGAAACAAATACCAAATGATTTCTCTTAAATGTAAACTCTAGAAAACAAAATAAGCAAATTCACACATATAGGGAACAAATTGGTTGCTGCTGGAGGGGAAGGATGTGGGTGGTTGGTGGGTGAAATGGGTGAAGGGGTGAAAGGTACAAACTTCTAGTTATGTAAGACATGAAGATGTATGACATGAGGACTGTAGCAGTTATATAACTATAACTATATATATTATATATAATATATTATATATAGTGTATATAATATATTATATTATATATAGTATTATATATAGCATATATGTAATATATTTTATATATATAGTTATATATATTATATATATAATATATAACTATATATATAGTTATATATATAACTATATATAATATATTATATATATATTTAATCTTGTGGAGAATTGTGCACAGCAATGTGAATATGCTTAGAGCCAGTAAATTGTATCATCAAAATGGTTAAAATGGTAAATTTTATGCTAGGGTATCATTCATACATATTGAGTTAGTGAATGAATGAATGGATAATTGAGTGAATGCATGGATGACTAAATAGACAGCCAGAGGTTCTGGTGAGGTATGGTTTCCATGTGACACAAACTCTCTGGGTGCCTGAGGTCATTGCTCTTGACTATCCTGTGATGCCACCCAGCAACACAGTGTAAAAACAACAGTTTAGCAGGAAGTCAGAGGTGACACTGGCAAGACCATGATAAAAAAGCACAAAGTGGAGTTATTGCACCATTACCATGTTTAGAAAGGTCTTTCTGAATGATTATGCTTCCAAAGACAATCGATGTGGCCAGCAACAGATTGAAAATGATGATTGAAGAAATCTTAAATATTTTGCCAAACTTGGCCTGTCTATGAAAGAAAGTCACAATGAACTTAAAGATGCCAAAAACCCACCGTTTTTTATAGGTTTGCAAATGTGCACTTAATTACCATTGTAATCTGTATTTTGCTGAATACATGATTTTTAGAGATAATATAATTTTTCATAATAAAGTACCTGTTTCACTATATTTGCTATAAAACTCCAGTTCTCTCTTCAAAAGCAGCTAGGTAACTGACCTTCTCTGATAAAACGTGTTGGAAAGTCTCCTTTTCCTAATCCTAGTTGCTGTTTTGTGACTCTTGTTTCCTAGCATGCATCCCTCTCCCACCTTCTTTCCCACCTCTCTTCATATTCCTGGTTATTAATAGGGCTCACTGCCTCATTTATTTTCCTTATCTTGCTTCATTTTTTTATCCAGACGTATATCAGTCTGACACTTTAAAGGTATTTTTTTCAAATACATGTCTATTATCATTCACAACATCAGAAACTTTATCCATTCTGTTCACCATTCTGTCTCCAGTCATGGAAAAGTAAATCCCTCAATATTTGGGGGAATGGTTGATGAATGAATGCATGGACCCCACACTGAGAGCACTTTGTTGGAATATTCTATCATGAGGACATGGTTTGTGGTTTCTTTGGTCTTTCCTACCTCTTTCCAGAGAGTCCAGCTCTGAGCTTTTCCCTAAATGCTTGCTGAGCTAAAACAGCCCCAGTAGAATCCTCCATGTTCCAAATTCTAAGTGTCTTCAAGCCCCAGACCCAGACCATGACCTCAACACAGGGTGTAAACCCAGGGTCCCGGCCTGGGGCTTCTGCCATCAGCGACTCAGTGTTGTAAAAACAAAACAAAAGAACACAAAGCACCGAGGAAACTCCAAAACAAACACTCTGCTCAGCAGGCTGGAGGGTGCACCAGCAGTGCCAAGACACTGAGGCTGCAGGAGGGGGCATGAGGTGATGTCGGTAGCTGTCTGCCTGGAGCACAGAGTTCTCAATGTTGGAGCTCCAGTGCTGGTTTATTAAAAATGCCAATCTAACAAGCCTGCGTGACCAGCCCATGGAAAGTGGCGTGCTGTGTGTGATCGCCTGGGCTCCAAATCAGTTCAAGATGTTTGTGCAGGCGGAGACTCTGGGCTGTCAGCTTAGCTTTTCCCCTCCACCGCTCCTTGCTCCTTCCAGCGATGCTTATCAACAGGACAGTGGGAGGTGCAGCCAGGCAAGCTTGCTTCATCTACACTGTTTCTGACCCCATCTTTTAGTGAACCAGGAAGGACCCTGGGGACACTGGGCCTCACCAACCTGGGCCGATGACCTGACTCAGAAGAACACCAGTCAGATCCTGACCCAGGAGAGGGACTTCCTCAGATGTTCTAAGGAATTCTGCAAGCCTGTGGGAATTGTGTCCCCATTCCTGGTTCACAGTTCTCCCAAGACCACGCATCAATGAGATATGGGGGCAAGGCACCAACCCAGGTTTGAGAAATTCCAGGTTTGAAGTAAGTTATTTCATTTTATTTTTTATGAAATTAGTTTGCAATACTGTACATGATACAGAAATGAAGGATCCCGCCTCTTTAGGTGCATGTTACCACAGCCCACCTGCTCCCATGTGAGTTTTTTCACACCCACAAGGGAGGTTGGATGGGCCACGCATAGTTTTATGATGAGCCTGGGAAGGGAGACTATCTCTCTTCTGTGTGGAGGATAGCACCAGGTGGTGGTGATATCCAGGCTCTGGAGACTGTCCACAGGAGGATACCCACCTCACTCCTCACTCATACTAACCTGGGGGTTAACCTCTGTGCACTTATGCTTACAAAGACTAACATAATGCCTGGCACTATGTTACACCTCACTATGTTGCACCTGAACAAATACTTGCGATTATTATTGCAAAAAGTTTTTAGTGATTTCAATGCTCTGGGAGTTCAAGTAAGGCACAGAGAAATACAATAGGTATAAAGGGTGTGACAGGTGAAATGCTAAATGGCCAGCCTAGTGTCTCCAGTAGGTCATCCCCTGTGTCTGCCCCTCAGATTCTGAACTGCATCCTGCTTTCCTCTTCACTTCTGCTTGGGTGTTCACTGTGGCTTTTCATACAGCTACCTGTGATGACACCCAGTCTACCTTCAATTGACCTGCCCTTGGGTCCAGCAAAGAGCACCCTGACCAACACAGGGGATAGATAGCAATTTTGGGCTCTACATCCTTGCCAAGGTCTATGGGTGCCAAAGTCACTCCCTGAGCCATCCACCCCTGTGAGCTGTCACACGCCTTCTCTGGGAGCCAGTGACATGCTCAATGCCATTTTAGAGGAGGAATCTAAAACCCAGAAATGCTAATGTGACTAACATGGTAAAGAACAAACACCTGAGTACACCACAACCGGGATTGGCACCTAAATCAAGTTACCAACACTCCTAAAGGGGGCATTCATGAATTTGTGGGAAGACAGGGAAGAGAAGGATGGAAGGAACATAGACTTGGACATCACTCTGGTTGAGGTTGGGAAAAGGGCCAGGAAAAAGCTATAAATAGGGAAGATGCACATCTTGTTCAGGGGTATGTGTGTTCAGGAGTGCTGCTAAGTCGCACTTAGCAAGCATACCCTCTATGCTTCATCCAGAGACCTCCTTAGGGTCCACATGGAAAGAGACTAGTTGTCACACATTCTTCTTGGTTGATCCCAACTACCTGAGAAGCTGAGGTTGGGGATCACTTGAGTCCAGGGTACTCCAGGCAACAAGAGTTTGTGGTTCCCCAGGCAACATAGCAAGACCTAGTCTCTTAAAAAAAAAAAAAAAATTCTTCTTGGTTGTCTCCTGGGTGCCCATTTCCTATCTTTTCCAGGTGGAGGGTTGCTCATGACATTTTGTCAGTTAAACAACTGAATTATCCCAGGAACCCAATTGCTCCTCCTCCTACCCCACCAGAAATATGGAACTTTAAGACATAAGTACATATATATATTCAGTGCAGGGAGCTTTTGGGGGGGAATACCATTTAAGAATGAACATGCATGTGGGGAACTTGGGAGGATGCATGCCCAGCCATATGGGCCCCGCCCCCACACAGGGAGGAGCCAGCATGGGGGCTCGGCGGGGACCTGAGCCCCGCCCACCAGCAAACAGCCTAAACAGGCTGTTTGTCCATTTGTCCACCCAGGGTCCCAAACCTTTGGAGCTCCCTTGCCAGTGAGGAGCAAACGCGTGACAATCCCTGAGAAAGCCCCCCAAAGTCTGGAAAGCCTGGAAGGGATGGGTGGGGTTTTAACCCCATTCATCAGCGGATAGTTCTTGCATCCGGCAGCCATCTGCAGCCCGGAACAACAGGGGCATGTTTCCTCCCAGCCTCCCCCCGCCCCCCCCAGGGACATCCGGGCCCCATCCCCATGCAGGGAGGTACCAGTGTGAAGGCTGGGGGGAGGGAATGCCCCTTCCATTTCACTCTCATTCTAGATAATCTTCAGGAGGAGGAAGAACATACATAATATAAACTCCATCATACAATGAGTGAGGGACCATGTAAAAATCCAGTCCACAAGCCTGAGCTGGGCAAAGCAGATGGAGAATCGAGAGAACCAGTGCATGTGTTACAGGAGAAACAATTATGGAAACACGATGTCTCGAGGTGCACCGACACGCTCCCCAGGTCTAGAAGACCCAAGACTTCATTTCAGAGATGCCTCTTAGGAGACCAATGTACCCCTCCCCACACTATGGGAGAGGAGAGGAGGGTCAAGAACTGGGGGCATCGGCCCCACAGTGAGGCTGCAAAGTGAGACAGAGAAGAGGATCTACAGTGGCCACTCACAGATGCCTGTATCCACAGAGAAACTTCTTCACCGACACTGGCAGGGAGTGAGTCCCCTTAAATCTGACACCAGAACCATAAGAAAAAGCAGCAAAGCAACAGAGATGGGATTGGAGAAGACAATCTCCAACAAGAAAGCATGGACAGACCACAAATAAATATAGACTGACCACCCAATGCAATCTTAAGACTGAAAACCTACCAGCAAGGTTTGCCTGGTTCCAACAACACAGTCTCTCACCCAGTGAAAGAACAGTGCCACAGGAAAGAAAGAGACTAATGACTTAATACAGACTAGTAAACAATAAAGAATGGGGTTTGAGAGAATGGAGGGGCCACCAGAGGGAGGAGGAGGTATCCCAAAAACCATTTACCGAAGTTGTGATTTAATGAATAAAAAATAAATGAATAAATAAATAAATAAATTTTTAAAAAGAATGAACATGCATCTGTGTTCTCACAGGTAAAGAATCTTCAATTCCCATCACTCTCCATTTTGTTGATGGAATTAGATAGGGGCAGTGGAGGGTTCGGGGACCGTTGGGCACTGTGTGATACCTTCCCTGTCTCCCACCAACCTCAGTGCAGAGGTAGAAGCATGTCCTTCCCTTTCCTCTGCAGACAGGAACAAAAATAAAAAATTTTTGATACTAATTTGATACAAATTTTTGATACTAATACTCTTAACTTTAATGTACAGAAGACTTTCAAATCCCTTCTTTGACCCAGCTCCTGGTGGTAAGAATTTCATGCTCATTTCTCAGATGGGATCCCAGATAGGGATTACATGGTGTGGCCCAGGACTGCAGCTGGAGGAGGCATAGCTGACCTGCACCTGTCTAACTTGGTGTGGCCACAGACGGGCACCATCTTGACCCAAGAGAAATCTTGGTCCAGCCCAGGCTTTAGACGCTGGAAAAACTGTCACTGTAATCATTATATCAGAACACACAATGCCTTTACCTGTTGTCGCGTACAGCATCGAGAAACTCACAGCAGGCTTGGGGTGAGTCAGCCACTGCAAATGCCCCAGAGGGAATCACCAACCCTGCCCTGACTGGGCCTAATGTCCACCCTCTCTAGAAACTACTGAGTTTATATCTGCTCCGTCCAACCTCCAGACCCTTTGTCTTCATTCCCTGGGATTCTAGTCTTCCTGTGCCATGCACCTATGTGTAAAGCTATATTTTCAAACATACAATAAAATACTTCTAGTTGGTTACAAAGTATACCAATTAAAGTGTACCAATTAAATTCTGTTGCAAACCTTTTTTTAAATTTGCAATAAAATAATGTGTGTACCTTTTTATGATGACATTAAATACCAAAATCTAGTCTGATGCCCACTGTAATTTAAAGTAGTGATCATAAATATTATAAGAAGTTACAAAATATCTCTAATGTGATGTGATAGGAAAAAAATGTCTGTAGTTCTATGGGTACCAGATTAGCAAAGCTTACTGCTTTGCTAGATTCCTCATAAAAGAAAATGCTAAATTTCAGTAAGAGGTTAGTGAAAATTAAGATTTAATTTTTCTCCCATCCCCATCACAAACTTGGTGGAGTGAGGGAAAAGAGGTTTGTTGATCTTGTATTAAAAAGCTCTACACACCAATTTTACATGTGTTCAGCACTTTAAACCCCTGCTGAGAAGCAGAATAGAGAAATGTCTGAAAACTCCAGTCCTACAAGTAGACAACATGAATCCAAATCCCAATCTCGGCCTCCTTCATAGCTGTGTGACAGAGGCAAGTTACTTGACCTCTCTGTTCTGAAAAGCCTCCTCCATACAATGGGTAGTAAGAATAAGTCTACCTAATGAGGTCATTGTTTTGTCCAGTGCCTGGCACATACCAAATATTCTATTTCGTATTTTTTATTTAGAGTGATTTTTTTTTAAACTGACCTTTCAAGAAATCCCTGTAGGACAATTGTTATCAACTCCATTTTTCTATCTGAAGAAACCAAAACTCAAAGGGGAATATGTGCCCAACATAACACAAGCTTTTCCAGTCAGGAACCAGTCAGAGGAAAACTTGAGAACGGTAGTCTGGGAGGAATGCAAAGGATAAAGGCAAAACTATCTAACCACTGGCCAATTACATGAGTTAACATCCAAATTTGAAACCCCCCTTTTCCTCCTTAGGAGGCAAAATCACACTATTGCTGAATATATGTTCCTGTCAATCATTTTGAACAAAGCTAGCTCTCTGTATTTTCCAAGGTAACTTTCAGCAAACTGGAGTGAGAGTGTGTTATCATTCCCATATCCATTCCCTTTTAAAATATAACCTATCTCTCCTACCCATACCATGAATTACTTGTGGGGTTGTCCTCTCACCCCAGTCCCACCATTACCATCACCCATACCAGCAACACTTCAAGCAAAATACCCATACCAGAAGAATCACGGCCAAAACAGCAACTTTACTTAGAAAAAGCATGCTTTCTTGCCCTCTTTCCCTGGAAGTAACTGAGATAGTAGCTATAAGTGAAGATTGATAGTCATTTTTATTACAACATGAGGGAATACTGCCTGATGAAGAGAGAAGAGTACAGGGAATCAGTACTGAGAATTGAAAAAATAGTATCCCAATGTCTGGACCTAAGTACCTGAATCAAGTCATACCTGAAGATTATGTCTACGCAAATTTTACATTTCTGTTGAATTTTTTTTTCAGTTGATACTGATATAAGCTGATTAAACTGACATAAGCTGTTTAAACTAATATAAACTGGGTGCCTGCCGCCGGGTACGGTGGCTCGTGCCTGTAAGCTTCAGCCTATGAAGTGGCCCGGGCTAGGCATCACGGTTCGAGTCCTGCCTGGGGCCTGTAGTGAGACCTAGTTCCAAAAAAGTAGCTGGGCGTGGTGGCGCGCACCTGTAATCCCAGTTACCTGGGAGGCTGAGGCTGGGGACTGCTTGAGTCTGTGGTACCCCGGGCAACGAGAGCCAGTAGTTTCACGGGCAAAAATAACGAGACCTAGTCTCTAAATAAATAAATAAATAAATAAATAAATAAATAAATAAATAAATAAACAAACAAACAAACTGGGTGCCTGCCTCTAGCAAACAAAATAGTCTTGACTGACAAAATTCCATCCTTGTCATCTTGCTTCTAATCACCCTAGCTCAGCGCAACATGTCCAGCTTCTATAAGCCTGTTTCTTAGCCCACACTTTTGATGGAAAGAGAATGTCTTAAACCCCTCAACACTCACTTTCTGCCACCACCACCCAGTTATTTGCAGTCTTGGGGCCCTAGGAAATCCTTGAGGTTGCATAATTTTTCTAGAAGCCAGTTCTTTCTGCCATAATCCTTGAAAGCAGTGGGTAAGTTCTTGAATCCAATTCTATACCCATGTTTTCAGTTCTTTGTCCCAGAGATTCCATTCTCTCAGTCCAGAGACTAAGCGAGCCATTAGAACTACTCCCCAAGCCAATGACTTTCCTCCCTACTGTTTATCCCATAGCAGATCAAAGCACTAGCATTTTTCAACTTAGTCATACCCCGCCTCATATGAAATTTTTGACATTTCTACATATGGCAAAGAAATTACTTGGAAAGTCAGACTTGAGGTAGACTATTAAACTGAATATAACTTCTTTATGGAGATCATTTAACATAAGCCACTACAAATCCCAGCTATAAGACGAAAGAGGGCTAAGAGTTTCTAATGCCCTGATAGTTAAAATAGTCGTTAAAATCCAGTCTGATTCTCCAAGTCATGGTTTTTAAAGTCCTATCGGGAAAACTCACAAGGACAAAGTGAGTTTATGTAACGGTGAAACAATTACAGAGTTGTGAGAGTAAAGAAGGGGAGATTTTTTTTCTCCTCCCCATTTGAAGGAAGCCCATTTGTATAGATTGTTGAGTTCCAAAGCCTCTAATTGGAAATCAGACTGGCCCTCCCTGAAAGCTTTTTTAGAGATGAATTTTCAGGGGTGACCACCCTTGAGTCAAATCACTTGAACATGAATAACAATCTTCCCCTCCAGGTATACAGATGAAGGACCAAGGCTCAGAGGCCAATTGTCACATGATGGTGACAAGTGTGTGACTCTTTGGGCAGGTAATTTGGCTGGGTGCACTGCCTTGGATGACCTGACAAGAAGAAAACAAGCCCCTGGGGGCAAGTGGATCAGAAGTTCAGATAGGCATACAAATGCTAACAGCCATCCTCCACTGAGTGCTTATTCTGTGCCACATACCACCCTAAATTCTTATATGTACTACCTCACTTAAACATCATACTCACTCTGAGTTAAAAACTCATGTTAGTCTCATTTTACAAAGTTGAGGCTTAACAAATGCCTCTGTTAGTTATGTACTATGGTATTAAAAGTACCCCAAAACATAGTAACTTTTACCACTTTTATTTATTATCTCAGAGTTTTTTATTTATTATCTCAGAGTTTCAGTGGAGCAGGAATCTGGAAACATCTTAGCCAAGAGGTTTGGGTTTGAAGATTCTGAAGAGGTTGTAATCAAGATACTGGTCAAGATTGAGGTCAGTTAAAAACTGGTCTGCCCTAGGAAGATCTGTCCCCACATAAGCAGATCCATCTTCAAGATGGCATATTCACATGACTGCTGACAGAAGGCCTCAAATCCTCACCACCTGCGTCTTTCCACAGAGGTAACTGGGTGACCTCACAACATGGCAGTCATGTGCCCAAAGTCAGTGTGACCCAAGAGATCCCAAAGAGAAAGTCACAGTATCATTTACGTACTAATTTCTAGTATCATGCAACACTTCTGTCACATGTTATTCACTATGGAAAGTTGCTATTAGGAGTTCTCATTTAAAAGTAGTGGAAGTTGGGTAGGCCTTTTGAAAGAAGTACTAAAGAGTGTATTTTAAAATTACTAAAAAAGGCATGGTGACCTCAGCGCTGGGAGGCTGAGGCCAGGAATTGCTTGAGTTCACGAGTTTGAGACTACCCCAGACAACATAGCAAGACCTAGTCTCTAAAAAGCAGCTAGGCATGGTGGAGGGTACCTGTAATCCTAGGTACCTGGGAGGTTGAGGTTAGGGATCACATAAGTTCATGGGATCAGGAGAACCCTGGGCAATATAGTGAGACCTAGAATGAATGAATGGATGAGTGAGTGAATGAATGAATGAATGAATGAATGAATGAATGAATGAATGAATGAATGAATGAATAAATAAATTGCTAAGGATACCATATGTAGAAAACCCAAAGAAATCCACAGAAATATTAATTCAAACAATAAACCAGATCAGTAAGTAGCCAGTTACAAAACCAACAAACAAAAATTAGTAGCCTTTATATGCAAATAAAGCAGTCAGAGGAAGAAGAAATTAAAAAAAAAAATGCTTCATTTACCATTGATTTACCATTGCACCAATGAAAATTAAATATCTGGGAATAAACCTAACAAAAGACATGAAAGACTTATGCAAAGAAAACTATAAAATATTGTTTAAAAAAATAGAAGGCATAAAGAAATGAAAAAACATTCCCTTCTCATGAATTGAAGAAATAACATGATCAAAATAATTGTCTTATCAAAAGCTATCTACAGATTCAATGCAATTCCAATAGAAATGTCAATGATATTCTTTAAAGAAATAAAACAAAAATTACTGAAATTCATAGGGAATAATATAAGACTTCAAATAACCAAAGCTTTCCTGATCAAAAGAGAGAATGAGAAGTATTACACTCCTAGACTTCAAATTATATTACAAAGCCCTAATAATTAAAACAGCATATAACCACAACAAAAGCAGACACACAGATCAAGAGAACAGAATTGAATGCCCAGAAATAAAGCCACACATGTATGGTCAACTACTCTATGACAAGGGGGCAATAAAGATACATTTGAACAAGGATAGTCTCTTCAATAAATGGTGCTAGGATTACTGGACTGCTACATGCAAAAAAATGAATCTAGACTACTCCCTCATGCCATACACAAAACCAACTCAAAATGGATAAAGGATTTGGATTAAGACCCAAAACCATAATATACATAGAACAAAACATAGGCAAAACACTCCACGACCTTTACCACAAAAATGTCTTTCAAAACACATCTATACATGCAAGGAAAATGAAGAAAAACATCAACAGTTGGTAATACATCAAACTAAAAAGCTTCTGTACAGAAAAAAAGACAATAACCATAACAAAAAGACACCAAATGAATGGGGGGGAAATATAATTGCACTTCACTCAACTAACAAGAATTTAATATCTGGCCAGGCATAGTGGCGCATGCCTGTAGGTGGCAGCCTAGGAAGCCACAGCCGGGGGCCAGGGATCGTGGTTTGAGTTGCGCCGGGGGCACATAGCGAGACCCAGTCCCCAAAAAAATAACTGGGCATGGTGGCACATGCCTGTAATCCCAGCTACCTGGAAGCTGAGGCTGGGGATTGCTTGAGTCTGTGGTACCCCGGGCAACGTGAGCCTGTGGTTCCACAGGCAAAAATAGCAACACCTAGTTTCAAAAATAATTAATTAATTAATTAATTAATTAACAAACAAATAAATAAATAATTTAATATCTAAGATCCACAAAGAACTCATGCAACTTAACAAAAACAAAGCAAAAAGCTCTGTGAAAAAACTGTGAAAAAGAGCCGGTCATGGTGGTGTGTGTCTGTAATCCCAGTTACCTGGGAGGCTGAGACCAGGGATCACTTGAGTCCGTGACTACCCTGGGCAAACATAGTGAGATCCAATCTCTTAAAAATCAAAAATAAAATAAAGTAAATGTTAAAAATAATAAAATAAAATAAAATTGTGAGCCAGCCATGGTGGCATGTGCCTGTAATCCCAGCTACCTGGGAGGCTGAGGCTAGGGATCACTTGAGTCCATGGATTTGGGACTACCCCAGGTAAGACAGTGAGGTCTAGTCTAAAAAAAAAAAAGTGAAAAGAGCTTACAAGACACTTCTCCAAAGAAGAAATACAAAAAGCCAACAAGCATATGAAGAAATGCTCAACAAATATAAATTCAGGGATGCAAATCAAAACCACAATGAGATGCCACCTTACACCAATAAGAATTGCCCATATCAAAAGAAATTGGCAACAATAAGTGCTGGCATGGATGTGGAAAAAAAAGGAACACTTAGGCTTTTGGTGGGAATGCAAACTAGTCCAGCCACTATGGAAAGTTGTGTGTAGGATCCTCAAACTACTGAAAATGAAACTACCTTTTGATCTAGCAATTGCACCTCTGGGAAAATAACCAAAGGATGCCAAAACACTAATTCAAATGGATACTTGTACTTGCATGTTTATGGAAGAAATATTTACAATAGCTAGGATTTGGAAACAACACAAATGTCCCCAAACTGACAAATGGATAAAAAGGTAATGGTAATTTACACAATGGAATATTATTCAGCAGTCAAAAAAGACAAAATGTGATGCATGTGTTAAATGGATGAACCTAGAAGGAATCATGCTAGAAGAAATAAGTTAGAAAGAAAAAGACAAGACAAAAACCACATAGTCTTACAGGTGGGATATAGGGAAAACAAATGAAAAAAAAAGATGAAGAAAAAGTCAAAACTAACAAGTTGACAACAGAACCAAAGCAAACAGCTAGAAAGAGGAAAGGAGGAAGGGGAAAATCAGGAAAGGGATGAGCATAAAAGATCAAGATGATGGTTCACAAATGGTATGGTGAATACAATATACCAGGGAATACAATGATTAATATATAAATATAAATATATATTAATATATAAATTTTAAAAATTTAAAAATTAAAAACAAAAACTTCTACTAGGCCTGACGTAAGATCACAGAATGACTATCTAATGATAATTCCCTTGTCCTAATTGCAAAATCATTTATCTTTCAGGGGAAATCAAGAGGAAACTCTTCTTCTGTGTCCAGAGTCATAAACTTCACTATTTGAACAGATATAATATGCACATGATAAAACATTCAAAATTATACAAAAGGAGAAGAACTTCTCCTTCCATCTCCTGGTTTCATCTTCTTTCCATTTGCAACCTCTGCTGACAGTTTAACAAGTTTCCTCTCAGCAATGGCCTGAGATAGTGATAGCGTAATCCTGGAGTGGCAGCAGCATAATCTGAGAGCTTGCTAGAAATGCACATTCTTGGACCCACCCCAGGCCCTACTGAGTCACAGCAACCTGTGTGATAACAAACCTTCCAGGTGAGTTTGACAAACAACCAGATTAAGAGTCATTGGTCTACACACATACAAAGTACTTCACTTTAACCCTTTATCTTCTGCGCACTCATAACATCAAAGGCATTTGCAAATCATGAAATTATCTTGTAAATAACATGCTCACATGCATTGTATTATACTTAAGTGCAAACAGTAAAATATAAGTATCTGTTACCCTGCTTTAGCAATTTATTTTAATGCAACAGGAACTCTTCCCAAATGGAAGTAATACATAAATGTCTTGACCTGTTAGAGATCTTGCCCCTTGCCTACAGTTGGAGAAGTCAATTCAAGATGGTCCTATTACAAACCCTCTCAAAAATTCAGATTCCTAATATTTTCCTTCCAAGTTTAAAATCATGGTCCTGCTGCTACTCTGAGATTTTTCAAGTGAGAGGGTATAAAGTTATTCCTCTTTGTAAGTTTTATCTTTTTTACCCACTTCCCTAATAATTTTGTCTTTAAAACTATACTAAATATTGTAGTAGACACAAAACAAATACAGTTGTGCCTTGTCTAAAAAAAAAAAGTATATGTGAAATTCTAATCCTGACAAATTAAGAAATGCCTCTTTTTCACCAGATGTCTTCCAGAGCTTTGCCAAGTTACCCTTCAGATTGCAACTCGAAAACCTTAAGTACGATGCATTCTACAAAAAGTCATGGAATATTCTGAGGATACATGCATGAAATAAAGCAAGATTTGGGCGAGGCACAGTGGCGCATGCCTGTAACAGCAGCCTAGGAAGCCACGGCAGGGACCAGAGATTGAGTTTCGAGTCCCACTGGGGGCAACATAGCGAGACCTAGTTTCAAAAAAAAATAGCTGGGTGTGGTGGTGCACGCCTGTAATTCCAGCTACCTGGGAAGCTGAGGCTGGGGATTGCTTGAGTCCGTGGTAACCAGGGCAACGTGAGCCTGCAGTTCCACGGGCAAAAATAGCAAGACGTAGTCTCAAAAAAAAAAAAAAAAAAAAAAAAAAAAAAAAAAAAAAAAAAAAAAAAAAAAAAAAAAAAAAAAAAAAAAAAAAAAAAAAAAAAAAAAAAAAAAAAAAAAAAGAAAAAGAAAAAGAAAGAAAGAAAGAAATATTGCTGGACAATCAGGGCAACAGTGGCAATGTACTCAAATTGCATCAATAGAAGCAATGCATCTCCCCTTTTTATAGTTCATAGGTTAGAAAAGTGGAATCTAAAGTAAAAACCTCATAGCTCATTCTTTTCTAGGCATTAGATTAACAAGTGAACATCAGGAACTTCTGATCATGTCAAAATATAGATACACGTATGTGTATGTGTGTGTTTGTGTGTAACACATATGAATCTGTGTGTTTAAATGTAAAAGAATTGGAAAACTTTTATCTATTCATTAAATGCATCCATCATTTTATGTTTGAAATTATTAGTTAATATTTTTGAACCACTTACCCGCCCTGGCATCTAAGGGGAAAAAGAAACAATTGATGCAATAAAATGACTCGACAAAAATAAAAATATAAAGGTGGGGAAGAGGGGGCAAGTCAAACACTCAACAACTGGGGACTGTTTAGATAAATGATGCCTCATTCCAGTGATAGGCTACTAGACCATCACTAAGTATTATATTGTCAAGAATATACAATTTTAAAGGAAGTCTTAAATCAGAGACTATGTCTTCATAGTCTTAAATCAGAGACTATTGCTCAATATGTAAAATTAATGTAAATATAAATGTAAAATATATGTAAAATTAATGTCTAGGCATTCACAACAAACAATACTTCTTGAGCACTTGCTAGTATATATCAGATATTTTGGTAGTACCAAAAATCAATCCTTTCTCTTAATTCTCACGACTGTTCTACAATGCAGAGACTATTCTTTTGTGAGGAAAATGAAGTACACCAGTTTCAGAATATACTCCAGAATAGGAAAAAATATCTGTATATTACATATCTGATATTATTCCAGATATCAATCTATAAATTACAATTCTCCAAAAAAAATCACCAATTTAAAAGGATATGTAACTTAAAAAGACATTTCTCAAAAGAAAATAAACTAATGGCCAAATAAGCACATAGAAAGACGTTTAATAGCGTTAGTCACTAGAGAAATGGAAAAGAAAAAAAAAACATAAGGAGGCACTTCATACCCACTTAGAGGGCTAAAATAATAATAAAAAATTTTAAAAATTAATCAAATCATTAAAATAAGAAGGTTGGCAAGTATATGGAGAAATTGGAATCCCCATAGATTGCATAAGGGAAATAATATAGTGCAGTTGCTATGGAAAATTGTTCGGCAGCTCTTCAAAAAGTTAAAGATAGAGCTATGATATGATCCATATCATAAGTATGGGCCCGAGAGAATTAAATTCAGGTGTTTGAACAAAAATTTGTAGAGGAACCGTCATAGAAACACTAGTCACAATAGCCAATACGTGGCAATCAACCAAGACTCCATCAACTGATGAATGGATAAATATTGCAAACAATGAAATATTATCCAGTCATAAAGAGAAATGAAATTCTTTTTTGATTTAGTTTTTTTTTACATCAAAGTTCTCCAATCACCATATCATACATGAACCATCATTATGTTTCTTTGTGCTAATTTCTCCCCCTCCCTTGCTGTATGCGTTTGTTCTGTTATCAGCTTGGTAGTTTTAACATTTTTAATCCTTTGGTTTGTTTACATCTCACATATAAGTTAGTCCATCTGCTATTTATCTTTTTCTAATATCAGCTAGGATAATTCCTTCCTGCTCAATCCATTTTGCCACAAATGGCATGAGTGTTGTTTTGATTGCCGAATAATATTCCACTGCATAAATATACCACACTTTTTGCTTCATCTGTCTGTTTGGGGTCATTTGGGTTGATTCCATATTTTAGCTATTGCAAATAGTGTTGTAAATAAATAGTGCAGGTCTCCTTTGGAATTAACGTTTTTGTATTCTTTGGGTAGATTCCCAGAAGTATCCTCTGGGTAGATTTCTACAATTACTGGATCAAATGGCAGCTCCATTTTTAGTAGTTTGAGGATTCTCCACAAAGAATAAAATTCTGATAGACCTTGAAAATACTATGTTAAGTGAAATAAGCAGAACACAAAAGATGATATATTATACTGTTCCACTTATGTGAAGTTTCCAGGTGAGGTAAATTCACAGAGAAACAAAACAGATTGTGGTTTCCAGGGTTTGGGGTTAATGGGCAATGGAGAGTGACTCTCCAGGAGGTACCAGGTTTCCTTTTCAGGTGATCAAAGTGTTTTAGAACTAGATAGAGTTAATGGTTGCACATATTTTCAATGCACTGAATGCCGCACTATATATTGTTAGACTGTTCATTGTATTATTGTGTCTTATGAATTTCACCTCAAGTTTTAAAAGAAACTTCACAGCCAATTCACAGCAGGACCCAGGCAGTCTGGGTCTTAGAAACCAAATTCTTCATTAGCTAGGGAAAAAGTAGATCAAACTACTATTAGAAATATTTTGGATGATGGAACTAAAGCTGAGAAATTTTTTTATGCTCCATTATTTCCCAAATTTTCCTAAAAAATACAATAAAAAGATGTACTTTAATGATAGTGATCTGCGGGTGTCTCATGGGTCTCCCTATAATCAAAAGCTAATCAGAGAAAATTAACAGGTAGATTAACCAGAGATTTACTCTGAGTTCTCTGCCCCAGCCCTCACCACTCCTCAATCTCCCCCTACCCACACCATGTCTCTCCAGCTACAGAAGACCCCAGAGAGCTGCTCAAATCCACAAGCTGCATAGAAGTCCACATTCACCTGGGCACTGGGAGAAAGTAGAGCCTCATTCCCCAGAGAAGCTTGTTTTTCTAGGCTATCATTGACAGGAGTTCCCAAAAGTGCTCTCTGAGAGAGCCTTAAGGACCCTGAGATACGTCTCACTTAGTTTAGTTTTCTGATTTTTTTCCTGGAGAAGTCCTGGAATTCAAGTGTGCCTTCTGTTTCATCCATAGTAACTGCAAGTCTGGCAAAGATACATACATGGGAATCATTACTGCAGTACTGTCTTCTAACTGAAAATTTGGAAATAGCCTAAATGTCTGTCCTTGAGGAACAAGTAAATTCAGGACACATTTGCACAGTCTCTAACAAAATCTAGAGATCCCTCTCTCCCAAGGCCACATATGAAAGCATCTCAATGTCTGAGTTGAAAAATAACAACAATGAGCAAAAATATTTAAAATCAAGAGCATATTTGAGTTGTTAAAAAAGGTTATAACAAATGTTTTTATGGAACTACTATACTGTTTTGATCTTTTTTGTAACCATGTGTGCATATGACTTCTGTAATAAAAACCTAGTTTTAATAAACCAGTACCAATACCTAACTGTAAAAAGCCACAGAACAAATGCATGTACTTATACTGCTATCAGGTCTGCTGGGCTATGATACTTTTTTCAATTATAAAATTGTATTTTAAATTATCATTTAAATAGTAAATAATGACAATAAATGTACTTAATGGTATTTAAAATACAAAACTAAAAACAGGGCTAAGTTTGCATTTGAACATATTTAGTCTATGAAAACTTACTGTTATTGATTTAAAACTCACATTCCCTAGCCCTACCCAAGACCTACTAAATCAGAATTTTTAGGAATGAGACCAGGATGCCAACCTATAAAGACATTCCCTCCTGTTGAGCTCCTCCTGCTTGCCCCTGTGCCACTCATGAGCATGTGCATACACACAGTTATTGGGTATCATTAAGGTGGGTAATTAAGATCAGGGACCCTCAATTTCTCTATCTATTAAATGTGGAGAAAAATGAGGGAAAAATATCAATATCAGAGGATCCTATGGGGTCAGGCAACAGAAAGTAACTGATAGGTCCAGTTCTGCAAGCAAGAGATGAAGAAGAGACCACAGGCACAATGAGAATTAAGTTGGGAATCCTACGCACTGGAGTTCAAATCCACCCACTTATTGACTGATTTTGAGCCAGATCTTTTTCCTCCTTCAGGTGAAGTAATACTGAGTGTTTTATGGAAATCCATTATCAGTCGATGCTATGTGCCAGATGCGTAGCAGGTACTCAACAAAAAAAAATAGCAGGTGTCATTGACAAACATTTGCTGTTGTCTTCCAAGGCATGATTAGTGAGTGGGGAGTCACTTAGGATGTGTATAACTTTGCTCCTAACTTCCTAAAACCAGGCTATGATATAACAGTGCCCTCCACAAAATAGTCATGCCCCAAGTGACTCCAAGGTTATCCTCCTCTGTACTTAGCTCTGCCAACCTATGGAAGGAGAGAAAAGAATGAAAGAAACTGGGACCAGGTGGGCAACAGAGGCTAAAAGGCTCCTAGTTTTATAGTACTGGAATTCAAGAACTATGGCAGTTAGAGGAAATGATGACTGAATCTACTGGGAAAGTGATAATTGGATGTTTGTTCTAAGATCCATCTTCATCTTTGAGACATGTTTCCAAAATGAAGTTATGCTATCAGGTGCAGAGATCCTGATAAAGATTACAATTTTATCTCCTGATTTCAAACCTGGATGCCCTTTGCTGAGCCACTACCTGGCATGCACAAAGTAAAATTAATGGACTTTTTTGTAAGTTTTATAATTACTTTTATGATCCATAACCTTTGCGCTTGAGTTTTTTAATCCAAAGTTTTTTTTAAGAAACATCAACTTGTTGACGCCAATATTTGTAATATAACTGCAATGTACTGTTCTTAAAAAAAAAAAAAAAAAACCTATTGTTAACATAGGTATTGTTTTAGCAAAACCGGGATGTAGCCAGGCCCCTCCAGATTCCCGGAGGCCTCCCTTCGCCCCTTTTAAGCTCCACCCACGGTTTGCCCTCCTGGGAATGGACTCAACCTGCCAGTGGGATGGATCCCATGGTGAGCAGAAGGGACCACAAGCCTCCGCACCTGACAAGCCCACACCCTGGCCAGGGGGAGCCCAACAAAAGGCTCCGGCAAATGCAGGGGGATAAGAGGGCTGCAGCCCCCGTGGGATGGGAAACGGGGCTGCCAACCAGCCCCCAGTCCATGCCGCCCTTGTCCCCGGAGTGAACTCTCCCTCTCTGCGCCCAACTAATGGCGGGGCGCGCGACCGCGGCCCCTCTTCTCCCTGCCTTTAAAGAGAAGGGGGCGATTGTGTGGATTTCACAGTCTGAGCACAGCTGAAAGGAAGAGAATTAAGTCTCCCTCATGGCTCTTTTCAAGGAGGCCGAGGCTGCGATTCGCCTTCATTCAGAATATATGAAGCTTTTGTGCGTCGGGGCCGGGCAGGCGCGGCGGCCCCGCTCCCCGGCTGACTCTCTTTACAGTGGAAACGTACAGTAATTAACACGGGTTCCGCTTTCGCCCGCGCCTGGAGTTGAAGGGGGCCGCCGCCTCCGCGCGCCTGGGAACCGGAGCTAGCCATATAGGCACGCATTTGTCCACCTGAGAACGCCATGGCGCATTTGTAACCGTGGCCTTGCAGCCCAAGAGCCATCCATTTTGGCTCGGAGCTGGCTGGCTGGCTGGCTGTCAGGGTGCGCAGTGGCCCCTGCATGTGTTGCTAATAAAAGCCCAGCCCCACTCCTGCGACTTAGCTCGAGGAGCTCCCGGCAGGGGGGCACTGCCTGAGCCGGGGAGGAGGTGGAGGGGGGGGAGCCCAGGGGCCAGCCGAAGTGAACCTTGGGGGCTTCTCCATTTCTGATTGCAGGGTATCTGTGATTCCGAGGGGCCTGGAAGGATGTAGACAAAATACTTCAGCCTTCCTCCATGGGAATTGTCACCATGAGATTAAAATTTAATTTAATTTAAAACGAAAAATTTTTTTGGACTAAAAGAGATGAAATCTGAAGTCTGGCCCAAGTGGCTGAGGCCTGCCAATATTTTGGCTGTGCTTAGTTTCAAGCTTCTTTTTTGTCACTCTACTCGGATGATTCATGCTGAAAAGCATGTTGTATCATTTATCCTGTAATGCAGTCTAATAAACCACCCCCCCTTCAAATATGTTCCTTAAAAAGCCAGAAGAATTTGTTCCTGTAGATTCAACCCTATGTTCTCAATAAAGATTGGTTGAAGAAATTGGGGGGGGGGGGAATTGGTGAGGAGGGGGCTAATCGTACAGCTTACTAATGCAATTCCCAACATGGGCCCTGTTGTCCCCTTTCTCCTCTCTCGTTCTGATGGGGTTAAAAAAATACAACTTAATACAATGTCTTGAATGCAAAGCTAATTTTTGAAGACCATCCTTCTTTCCCAGTGTCCCTACAGGGAAATCAATGTTCTTATTTTGAGCACTGTAAGGAAAGCCTGATATTTGCCCAGCAATTCGTGAGGAAAGCAGTGCCTGTGCACCCCTGATTCTATGTCATGGGGAACCACCCTCCACCCCAGGCTGGGGAGGTTTTCAGAGTGGGTTTTTAGGAGCTGGGTCACTTACATTGATGTACAGCATGTCTTTGGAAGGAGGTAACCTCCATTTCTGTACAAATCTCTCCTTTCTCTCAGCAAGGCTGGGAATTAATGATGGGCCTCAAGGCTGAGGCTGCAGACTCCTGCCGGCACTGGACTGAGTCAGGCAGGAGAGATGGTGCATCATCAAGTCCAAGGGCTCTCTGTCTAGATTCAAGTGCCAGTGTCACTATTTATACTGTGTGCTCTTAGACGAAAGGAACAGTTTCTTTTTCTGTAAAATGGATAATGATCTACCCACCATCACATAACATGTTAGCTACTGACTCATTATTTTCAGTAACAACTGTCATTTAAGAAACACTCACCTGTGTTAAATACGTTCCCTCTATCACATCATTCCTTTAACAGTGGATATTACTATGTCCACTTCACAGATTAGGAAACTGAAGCTTAGAGAGAAAACAGATGGAATCTACTCCGTCTTCACACAATGGTTCTAGAAGGCTTGATACCAGTTCAAATCCCCTTAGAAGCTCAGACCAAGGCAATAATCTAGCCAAGAGAGAGGAGAGGGTGAGATTAAGTATCTCAACAAGAGAAGTGCTGAAAGTGCATATAGAAGACTTTCTGACTTTAACTGAACACATACAGGCCTGCTTCCCTCTCCGATACAGGCTACACACTGTTCATTAACATTTACGCTGTTGGCCGGGCAAGGTGGCTCGTGCTTGTAAGCTTCAGCCTATGAAGCGGCCGGGGCTTAGGGATTGCGGTTCGAGTCCCGCCTGGAGCACGTAGCGAGACCTAGTTCCAAAAAAATAGCTGGGCGTGGTGGCACGCGCCTGTCATCCCAGCTACCTGGGAAGCTGAGGCTGGGGATTGCTTGAGTCTGTGGTACCCTGGGCAACAAGAGCCTGCGGTTCCACAGGCAAAAATAGCAAGACCTAGTCTCAAAAAAAAAAAAAAAAAAAACATTTACGCTGTTCACCTTTACCATTGATATGCAAAAGCCAGCCAGCTGCTTCTCAGCTCCCAGTTCCAAAAACTGCAGAAGAAAAAAACTTAAAAACAGTTTAAACTCTACACTCATGGGTTCTTTCCACCATCCCCAGCCTTTTTAACCAAATTACCAAACCAATGCAAGACTATCAGTGCAGACTAATTTATTTCTAACAAAGCGATTTCTAATTATCCTAATAACTACACAAGAAACATGTAAGGAAAATTCTGATTACTTTAACATTGTCCAAAACCTTTCTCAGCATTGTCCAAAGTCCTTTCCCAGATTGCCCAGAAATCCTCAGTCTCTCAGTCCTGATCATCTCACCAAAATCAGCCAGAGTTCCTCTCCACATGTTTGAAGGCATCTTTCTTTGGGGCGCTCCTTTGGCGTGCTCCTCCTTGTCTTCCACACTGCCTTCTCCTTGTTGTCTTCAGGTAGCAGGAACTTCATGGTACTGGACCCAGCAAAGTTCACTTTCTTTTCAGGCCTGTCTTTTGCACGGCCTCTCGCAGACACAAGTTAAACTCAGCAAAACAAACTCCATCCGGAGTTCAAATCTGTGAACTCCTTAACTGCATTCAGCACACATGCTGCCAGCCTGGGTCAGTCAAAGGCTACAGGCTCCCGGGCCTGGCCATGTCCACATGGCTCACATCTTTACAAGATGGCTGATTCCCATCTCTCTCTGTCTCTCTCTCTCTCTCTATCCGATCTCCATATTGCCTCTGAATCAGAATTCAAATCTGAATCTCTCGCTCTATCTGATCTCCATATTGCCTCTGAAAAATTCCAATCGGAATCCTTCTCTTTGTTTCCACACCCTTTATATATCCTAATTTCCCGCCTTCCAGGAAACCTGTTTCACCTTGACCATTTCACTTCTTTCTCCCCCAGCCTCTTCCTGAAGGGAAATTCCAACTAAAGTCATTCTCACATTTTAGCATACCTGTCCCTGAAATCTGCAATCTTAAACAGGAGATGGGGGGGGGGCAGGTAACATACCCTATCAGTGTGAATACTAAAATATTCACCTATTAAAATGTGGTGGGGTAGCTAGAAAGTGCCTATACATGCATAAATCAACAAACTACAGGACCAGGGTGCCTTGTGTCTCCCAAGGAAGTGATGCTACTTCCCCTTCTAAGAGAACTGAAGGGAAAGGAAGTTTCTCCAGAGGTTATTTACCTTGGATTCCAGAGGTTACATGTGGTTCTCCCCATGAATCCACTTCGTAATCTGTCCTCTCTTCTGTTGTTTTTTCCTAAATGAACCCATTTTGTTGTTGAAGTGACAGATTGCTTTTATTTGATGTCAACATAAATGATTTTCACCCCATTTTCAAGAAGCCTGAAAGCCAATATGTGAACACTCAGTAGGTGGTAGCAGACACTATAAGTAGGGGAGTGGTGAAGAAACTTATCCCTGGCATGAGGGTGGTCCTGGATTCAAATCCCATTCCTACTCAGTTGTAACTGAGCTATCTACAGCCAACTCCTTAATTTCACAGTGCTTCAGACTCCTCATCCCTTAAATGGGCTAACAATAGTCCTTGCCTCAAGGGATTGTTGTGAAGATTAAATCAGACAAAGCACATCCATTAACTATTGTTCTGAGGGAACAAAATAACAGTTAGGCCACCTTGATTTGGAAGTACTAAACTAGACTCACCTGTAACAAACAGTTCCCACAAATTGAGTGTTTTTAATTCTACCATTAGAGATTTAGGTTTCATTTTATGCATCAGTTCCACCAGCCTACCTCATTCAATCCTCCCTCTGAAGGTTCAACATCTAAACTACAGGATGAATGTGAAGTAGCTCTCTGCCCCAGTCCTTTTCCCATTTTCTGTCTCCACAAGACTACTGAGCCTTCATCCTGGACTGGGTCCTGTGGTAGCACCACATGGCATGCACTGCACTTGGCCTTTCTGACACCTCACACATCTCTGATTACATGGTCCAGTCCAGTCTTCCAATCTGACTAGGGAGCCAATCAGACAGTCTTGTTTATGTTAACATAAGTCAGCACCTAGTGACCAGCACCACTAGTGATCCAATACTGGCCTTGAATTTAATTTCCCACTAAAAAGAGACAGTACTCCTTTGAAGAACAGCAGGTGCCATGCCTGCACAGGGTCATGTGTGTATCAAGAAATAACAAGACATAAACAGTCTTGTTTATGTTAACATAAGTCAGCACCTAGTGACCAGCACCACTAGTGATCCAATACTGGCCTTGAATTTAATTTCCCACTAAAAAGAGACAGTACTCCTTTGAAGAACAGCAGGTGCCATGCCTGCACAGGGTCATGTGTGTATCAAGAAATAACTGGGATCAATTGCAACACATCAGGTCAGTTTAAAGCCATGAGCCCACTTTCCTGTGGAGAAAGTTGCATGATTGTCTCATTCTCCTGAAAAATGGCAAAGGGATCAAACTTCCTCCTCCTGCCTTTATACAGGAAACATGCCTCACACTTTCAGTTTCTGCCAGTGCCCTAGCTAATGAATAGGGAATGAATAGATGAGCTAAGGTGTTGGTATTTCATAGCCCCCAATGATGGATCCTATCTACAGCTTTAAAAAGCACCCAAAAAAGTAACAAGTTATGAAGTGCCTTGTGATAGAAGAAGGTAAAACCAACTACAAAATAATCATTACAAAAGTAGATCTTTAATCTGATCAAGCTTTAAGTAAGCAGTTATTAGAGTTACAGAGGACAGAGGAGCCCTATAACGGTACCACAGAGATGCTTTCTGTGGGAAAACATACAAAGACCTGTTTATCTCATCAGACATATTGGCAGAAAAAAAAAAAGGAGAGTAGGAAAGAGAGACAGATATTTTAAAAGAGGACATGAGAATTATATCAACAGATTGCCACATATGCTTTTTTCCAAAATGAACCTGATTTCTTTATCAATTTCAATAAATTTTAATTATAAAAAATATGAAACAAAGATTTAAACACTACCTGCACATTAAGGAACTATTATTAATTTGGAGACAAGATAATGACATTGTGCTAATTTTTTTTAATATATGTTTTTTATCTTTCAGAGATGCATACTAAAATGTTCATGGGTGAAATAATATAATGTCTGAGATTTGCTTCAAAATAAAGCTGGGAAAGAGGAGAAATAGAACAGGTGAAGCATGACAAGGTTAAGTATGAGTCAGTCCTTGGTAAAGTAGGATGACCGTAAGTGGGTTTCTTTGTATTTCCTCTTTTGTCTATGTTTGAAATTTTCTGTAATAAAAAGAGAAGGGAAATCAAACTGCAGATGTCAGCTTTTGGCAGTTAGAAGAGACATTTGGGAGGCTGGGAACACAAGCTCAAGAGAGATTCTGGACTTGTGAGACTGTAAGATCTGGGAAGAACACCCGTCTGGAGAAGGCACAGAGTTCCACACCCTGTTCTATACCTCACCCTGTGCATTTCTTCCTTCTGGCTCTTTCTGAGATATAGCAATTGGTGATCTAGCGAGTAAATGGAAAATAAAAAATGGGAGACTGGGAGCCCACACTCTCCCTATAATCTCTCTGAAACCTGATTTCACATGATAAAAGAATGTTTTTTATTTGTATTATTCCCACCATTTCCCCTGACAGTGTGTGAACCCTGCAGTCACAGGTCTTCATTTTGTTTGCCAGTTTTCCCAAGTGCCAGTCATTGTGCCAGTGAATGGTTTGTACATACTTCTTAAATGGATACTCCTCATGTGGAGGTTCAGGATTAACGCTTCCAGTGGACAGATGAGAACACTGAGGCAGTGAATGCTAATATACTTGCCTAGGGTCACTCTCCAGTGTCAAGACAAACCTACCTGGTACAGGAACAGAAATGAATTCCAGGCTTCTGGAACTAAATAAACACACTGTCGCTGTCCTTCTCTAGTTTCTCTACATGGAAAAGATGGAGTAGGGATAATAGCTATGGCTTATGTCTCTTAGGAAACACTGAGCACCTTGCCGCACTGAGCACTGGTCAACACTTACAACAGTCTGGGAAGTACGGTCTATTACCCAGAGAATACAAGGCATACAAGCGCACACAACCTGACCCCAGAACCCAAACCCTTAATCCTGACATCAGACCCTTAACCCTGATATTAAAAATCTTTGAAAATAAAACTACTATAGAGTTTGACTGATGGCTGATACTTCTACCCAAGGCAGTGTGTATGTTGGTCTGAGATGAATTCTGAGGATCTAGAGATGCAATGCTCATCTGACTGCAACCATGTGATAGTACAGTAATCTCAATGACTACAGGACCATGTTGTTCTCAGTTATATACTTCTCTTACAACCAAGAGTTGCAAAATCCTGCATCAATCTGTCTCAGCTGGAAACTCCCTTTAGAATCCTGAAGCAATCCCTCTTCTGGGCCTCAGTTTTCCCATATTTCAAACCAAGAGAGTTGGTCTGGACAGATGTTCCCAAAGGATGCTGCACACCTTGACATCTTCTCATTTGACACTGAAATTCTATAATTCCCTCCAAGCAGTTGAAGATTCTTTTTTTTTTTTTTTTTTTTTTTTTTTTT